>VYZM01006123.1:378733-466498 GCA_013398915.1 Dromas ardeola
TTTTTTCCTCCTCCCATCTTCTGTGTTTGCTGTTTGCTCAAATTGTTTAAACATGGAGCTCAATGACAGGCTATTAGTGCTGACTGGAGCCACACATAATGTGGCCACATGTTGTGTAAGCTTCACAACTTGTCTGCTAATTCGCCTCAGGCCTGACCTGAAATACCCTTGCTATTCTAGCTCTTAGCCCTTCCCCAGCACAGACAGACACTGGCACTGACTTGTAGGACGCATCGGTGAGGTCTTTGATTTGGGGCCAAATCCTGCCTCGATTTCTGCTGGCGGTAGTGCCACGGCAGTCAGTGAATCTGCCTGAGGAGGAGACGAGGATGGAGCCAGATGTGTTGTACGGATAGGGATGAGGGCGAGAGCTCTTCCCATCTCTGGTGCGTCCCGTCGGGACTGAGAGACCGTGGTTGCCATGCATCCGGCAGGCAGCATGAGAGCCGCTGGTCTCCTCTGTGTGAATCCCACAGACAACTCCTTAGGGAAAATGTAGACTTTCTATGGAAATCCTAAGCTACAAGGAAAGAAGATGGTAGGGGAAGCCCCAGCTGGCAAGTGGGGAGAGCGTTCTCCGTTTCAGTCTTGTCATCGGGATCTCCGATGCCACTGTGATGGATATGGAAAAGAGGGAGATTTTGGCCAAGTGGGGGGAAAAAAAAAAAGGGCAATCCATTTAGGAAGATGATGAGGATAATGAAATGCATAGTGAGGAGCTCCAAGAATTTACTGGTTAGAAGACATGATTATTGGACAGAAGATAAAAGAACCTGGAAGGATCTGAGCAGTGGAAAGTCAACTGGTATCCAAAAAAGAAATTAGTTGGAGAAATGGATTTCAGGTGATGAAGCAGACTGATTAGGAAGAAGGGTGCATGGTAGATGAGGCTATAGGACTGATGGGTTGATAGAGCTGATGGAGATAAGTATAGGAAACCTTAAAAAGGCCATGGAAGCCCCAGCAACAGCGTATAAACAGTGTTAAAAAAGATTGTACAGCCAAGAACAGACTAGAAAAGGGGATCAGGAAAGTTTTGGGAGGATGGAGCTAATTTTCACTAAACACTACTTTTCCATTTTCTCCTAAATTCCACTCTCCCAAAACTTTCTTGTTCCCCTTTTCTAGTCTGTTCTTGGCTGTTACGAGCAAGGGAAGACAAAAAGCACAGAAAGAAAAAGTAAAAGAGGAAATTCCAAAGACCAGGAGGGAAAGGATTTAGAGGTGAAAAGGCGAGAGTTATGTGAATTAAAACCATGGGGGGAAAAGGTGAGGTGGTCACAGAGAAAAGGGGGGAAAAAAAGGAACGGGAGGAATATACACACAATGTACACTCTGCGTACAGTCTCTTTAGGAATAGGTTTAAGTCTCCTAGAATGTGGACAGCTTTGGAAACAGATAAACCTCATGATCACTAGCTCTGTTTCAGTGTATCCATCTTCATCCTATAGGAAGAATAATTGGGAAGCTCCTTACTGTTCCCATTTAGTGAATGTGCTTTCACACTTGTCCAGTTTTTAAGTTACAGGAAGAAGTCTTGCCCTATGTTATTCTTTCTGCACCCCGAAACACTTCCAATATTCAGTCCCCCATCTATCCCGGAGATCGAGACCCACAACGTGCTCTTCCACTGTGTTCTCAGATCCTTGTTGAGGTTTTCTTCATTCACAACCTGGATTCCCTGACACAGGGAGGTATGAGTAGCAGGGGAAGCTGCATTTTACCCTTAATAAGCTGCTGCAAACATTTTTCCCCATTAAACTGTGATATTTTCCTGAAGATTAAGGGTTGTTTTCAAAAGCACTGTAATGATTTGAGGTTTTTTTTCCCTTCAATTCAGTTTATGACCCATATTACAAATGTAGGCTGTAAAGCCTTCAGTTGCTATAATGTCCAGAAAGTCTCTGGCAAAGTCATCATCTGTTTCATAAAGGTGAAATTTGCTGCAGACAGATGAATGGAGTTTCTCTAGCTGAGGCATATAATTAGACCAACAGAATTTTCATGCAAATTCCTCCCCTAGGAATAATGAACAAATATACAGAATTTAGCATGCCATGCCAGACCACGGGCTAAGGACAGATGTTCAAAGGATCTATAAAAAATTGAAGCCAGGCAGCTAAAATAAATTTAAGTTGATGTAACCACGTCTGTGACAAAGATCTTGTCTTTTCTTTGAACATATATATGAAGTGTGCGGTGCTTTAATTTACATAGCAAATAGGTGTGCTTATTTGTATAGTAACACTGAAAAGTTCCAATTAGGGTAGTAAGCTTGTTTTCCTATGTGCTGTACAAATATGTGTGTTAGAGATGGACCTTGTTTCAAAGAACGTGCAAGTAGTTAAACAAGAGAGGCAAACAGAAAAGCCAAATACAAGCGAAATATCTTGTTAGTTCCCTTAGGAATAATGATGGTGCTTCATCATTTCCCCCTACTCATTTCAACTGTGCCAAAGCTAGCCCTGCCTGTCACTGCTAATGCATACCAAGCATCCTCTGTCACCCCCCCAGCAAGGATTTAGTTGGGGAGGGGGGGTGGGAGGTGTGTGTTAATCAACAGGATTCTTATGTGGGGTTTTGGTTTCTTTTTTCCCTTCTGAGAAGGGATTGTCTTTCTCAGGTCTGGTATGAATAAAAAGAAAGAGTAAAACCAGCATAGCTGACACAAAAACCTCAAGACAATTTGGTTTTCTTCCCCAAATACAAGGCATCTCGCCCCTGAAAAGTTCTGCTTCTGTCTAGCAGCGTATAGATGTCTTGCTTTTCCCCATTCAGGTTAGTTGAATGTTAAAACTGATTTTCAAAGATTCTTTTTCTTTCACCCTAGCCAGCAGAGAACTGACTCAGCATCCCAACAACAATGCATTTAGAGCAGGCATTAGTTTTGAAAATGTTGTTTCAACTCCGTGAGAGACCATGGCAACAAAGATAGGATGAAGACCTTTGAAGAAACTTTTGAATACTGTTTAGAAGAAGGAGAATGGATAGGAAAACAGAGGGAAAGAGAGTAGGATTCATTTGCTTCTTAGTGATGCTACCATTTTAAGGGGCAGTACTAATTCCTATAATAGATTTTACTCCTGGGCAAAGAATGCTACCGAAAAGCCCCAAATGAGTGCCACTTCCCATTGAGATAATGTCTAGGGTTGTACTGAGGGTTTTTTCCCCCGTGTTTGTTTTGACAAGTAGATTCTTTTGCTTTATCTCTCTTAAACAAGAGAAGTTTTAAGGCTTAAAGATTTGAGCCCTCTGAGAAATCAAAACTTCAGTCTTTGAGATTGCGCTAAGTATATTTACTCAAGATTTATGACAAATCCCACAGAAGTAAGGAGAATGCTTAATACAATTCAAATAGGCTGGAACTTACCATCTAAATAAGGACTAATCTACTGCCTGCCTGTGCTTCCCTAGGAAGAGACACCACCACTCCCAGTGTAAAACAAAAGAGGACTTTAGGGAAATAGAAAGTCTGAAAATCCTCATAGTCTATTCATGGGTTGTCTCCTTTTAACTGACATTTCAAAAGTTATGCCCGCTCATGACAAATGCACTTTTCAAGTTTTGCAAGTTTCATTCTTTTTATGATTTTCAGTCCATGCTAAGAAAATCCTATAATACTTTATCTTGCACTAGCTATAAACATGGAAGAATTTTGATCAAAGGAGACTATTTTAACAGCTGTCTTTCAAGGCAACATGTGCAGCTCTCTTGGCAGCTTCAGCTAGTAAGTTTTGAAGAAAACAGAAGTCTTTGCATGTTTGAGGTGTCAAAAATATTGAATATATTGCCTTTGCTTAGTGCTTTCTGGGATCTCAAAGCCATGGTCAGGCAATAAAAATGCCCTGCAGCAGGAACTCTTAATTTAGTTCAGAGAGATTGGAATGATTGCTTTTGTGGTGTGGTTTTTTTTTTTTTTTTTTAGTATTCATAATCTGCCTTATCCAGCTATTTGTCAGCAGAAATAGAATTTTATTTTCCTGGATAAATATGGTCTGGGATTAGTTACAGGAGAAAAGGAGGGGCTGTTGCTCTTTTTGCCAAAGCAGAGAAGAGGGACTCCCCTCCCATTACCTTTTCACAGCCAGGGAAATGAACACTTCCATTATGCTGGACAATGAGGAGCAGAAGTAGCAGGTGGTGACTGCTACTAATCAGGAAGTTAAGTAATAGCCGTGCTTGAGCACTTTCTAAAGGATTACCGTTTATGGGAAGATTTGTCCCCTATCTGGGCACCATTGGAGAGAAAATAGAGTGAGAAAGATGAAAAGGTGCCTATTAGTTACAGATTTTCTATCAATCACCTCCCTAGCTCCAGTCACTGCCTGCTGCCCTCCCTTTACTGCCCCAACCTGTTCAAATAACTCCGGCAGACAACTGGTAAACCCATAAGAATAGATCCTTTACTTAATCCTGTCCCTGCTCCTACTTCCCTGCTTAGAAAAAGCTGATCTTTGCCTCAGCACGTGGGCTGGTGCCCCTGTGAGCTGTTGCTTGCCTGACCAAAAGGAACATTGATTCTTCTGGGGTCAGCTTATACATGTAAGTTCTCTACCTGTAACAGCTCTTCTTGGCAGGGAAGGGAAAGGAAGCTATTATTGCCATTTTTACTCTGGGTATTACTTATATGTTATCTGACAGATGCCAATAAAGAGGCCTAGATATGCTGAAGAGATGTAACCATATGTCCCAAACCCTTCTTTGTAAGGTACCACAATGTAAATTCTTCATAATGAAAAGAGTCACAGAAACCATTGAGTGGTTTTGGTTGGAAGGGACCTTAAAGATTATCTAGTTCCAACCTCCCTGCTGCAGGCAGGGTCACCTTCCACTGGACCAGGTTACTCAAAGCCCCATCCAGCCTGGCCGTGAACACCTCCAGGGATGGGGCAGCCACAGCTTCTCTGGGTGACCTGTTCCAGTGTCTCACCACCCTCACAGTAAAAAATTTTTTCCTTATATCCAGTCTAAATCTACCCTCTTTCAGGATGGCCCGACTGATTGCCAAATCTTGTTGACTTCTTTGTTGAAGGCAGGAGTAGTTTTCCAGATCCTCGGGTAGGTCACAGTTTGAGTGACACTGTTACAAACCCTTAGTTTTTCTGTCTTTCCCACTTTTCTCTGATCTTGAGTCAACAAATAACGACAAATCACCCCGACATACAGATGCAAAAGTAGATCAAACTTGATATTCACATCCAAGTCCCAGAACTACAAAAGTCATGAGTCTCATCAGACTCCTAAGATCTCATGGTCTGCCCTTGGGACCCAAGGGCGGCATTAGGAGCCCAGGTACTTTGCTGAGCCAGGACCCAGCATCTGTCCTGTTATATGCACTGCTCTTTGTACAGGGAGAAGAGAAAGCGATAGACACAAAGTGATACAGCACCGCCCCACACCTTGCCAAGGAGATGCTAGCTTGCCTATATTTTGTATACCTTCTTGAATTTGTCCATAGGTCAAAGATACCTGAACAGTGTTTAACAGGCTTTTTGTTGTTGTTGTTTGGGCATATCTTTTTAGACTACGCTACACGGGTTTTTTTAATTCTTGGATCAATATGGGGCATGTCATTCTTTTATGCTATGAACCGCAGTTTTTTTCAGGTCACCCCTCTGGACTAATGTGAATAATACAAATTAGGTATGACCTTGCTATACAGACAGCATGTCGTGGAAGCATAAAAGGATATCCTAAAGATCACCAAGCACAGAGCCCTCTGAATTTGCCACAATTCCTCCAGGACAAAACCTTCTTTTAAATACCATTTGCTCCAGCCATTTCAGTACCACTGTTTGCTTTCTTATCTGTTGACATGGTGGCTTAGCTTCCTCAGAACATTTTTGTCTGAAAGATCATTATTTTCTTTTCCAAGCGTCCCATGAACAGACCGATTGTACTTCATCAATTTTAAATTTTGACCGTCTGCCAATTGCTTTCAAATCTAAAGCCAATCAAAATTTAAGGAGATTCAGAAAACTGTGAAAGAGGAGCACATCCACTTCAAAAAGATTACCCAACTGTTTGTTGTTGTTTCATTTTGTCTCAGGCTTTATAATGATGGCGTTCAGCATCTTGGCTCTGTTTATGTGTCCTTGTTTAAAAGTCGGGGCTGTGCGCGTCCTTCCCCAGGGTTCAGGCACACAAGCGGGCTGCTGTGCGGTTCATCATTCGCATTCGAGCCTCTGCTGACTCCAGAGTCCCGTCTGATGAGTAATTGCCAAGAAAGATGCCTTCTGCATTTATATGGAGGGACTTCACTTTCACAGCTGCTGATTATCATAAGTAATGTGGCTTGGAAACACCATATAATGTCTGAGGGTTTTTACAGGCATCTAATTTTGCTTGTTTAAACAGACTACAGATAAGCCTGATAGTTGGTTACAGATATTTTATGAGTAAGACTCAAACCTAGCTGCATGTCAGAGAACTAATAAATGCTGTTAGTATCTGGAATAACTAAGGCCCAATGCTACTTAGCTTCTCAGGATGGCCATAATTCATGCTGTGACACCTTTTACATCAATATGATCCCAGAAGGATGAATTTGCTGAAGTTTCCTTCTAAAAATTGGGAACTTCAACAGAAACCATAAGAAACGATATAAAAAGCTACTGCTGTATCTGAGGTTTTCGGGCTGTGCTGCTTTACTGACCACAGGGTCTGTATCTTCTGAGGCCATTGCCTGCATGAGCAGACCTGCCGACCTCTGTGGTTGTCAGGAAACCTTGTACCGGTAGGAGGTGGAGGCAGGCAGCATCCCGCTTTATGGTAACACCCTGATTTCTCTGCTCTCCCGTATTGACATCCTACTGAGAATTTAAAAAATGAGTGCTTCACTGCAATGACATGTGGTTGGTTTTCATTATCCAAACTAAGACAGAAACATTTCATATGGACAGCTTTGATTTTTTTTCAAAGCTGCTAGTCTTTGTGCTTGTGATTGCTTTGTTATGCACCAAGCATTTCAGCGCTTTTCACTCAAGACTGAAAACTTTAGAAAAATATTGGGTTTTGAAGGTTTAAAGAGTTACTTTCCTCCTCCTGTGAACAATAGGAACAGTTTGGAAGGTATTTTGGCTGTAGAGGGGAAAAAAATCCAGTAAAATGGAGTTACTGGGGAAAAAAAACCAGTAAAATGGCAGAAGACAGGCTTTTGCCATATTCTTTATGCTGAATAAAAGAGTTTGGCAACAGAAAAAAGACTAATATTACTAGCAGTTTACTAATGAATAGTACTGTTGATGAATGCTGCCGTTACTACAGTAGTTGAAGGTGGCAACACACACCTATGAGGTTCCTTTTTGGGGCCATAGGAAATAGGAAGTAACCGAGGCAGATGGGTTCACTCTGTGCTCCACGTGTTTGGGTAGTGGCAAGGGAAAAGGACTGCTAGGAGACAGTCTCAGCTCTGATAAGTCAGGTTTTGTACACAGAAGGCAGGCATGCATGGAGAGAGAGTGGAATCAAAGCAGAAAACTACTTTTCAGAAATCAGCCTAAGCCGTAAGACTGCATCTGTGTCCTTGGGGGAGGAAAGAGGAGCCGCATCCCACTGCTTTTCTTCTGCCAAACTTGAAATGAGAAATGTTGCCCAGGTGCCAGTGTCTAGAGGAGGATTTCCAGGCTGTGAATCTCGGCATCAGAGAGAGGAGATGAACTCAAGCTGCGAGGAAGAGCCCATGTCTCAGAGAGGGCTGAATTGCAACCATACTCCCCTTTCTGGTCTTCCCAGGGTCTTGTCTTCAGCTTCTCCCGAGTCATGCAAGTCCCATTCAGGTACTCCTAACTCTACATTTACAATGTGTTATGTTATTTTCTGCAGGAACTATGGTGTCTAATTCAGGAATTTAACTCTGGAAAACATAAGCTGAAAGTTATGAGTGGCAATGAAGAATATAATATCCCTTGTGGTTCAGGCTGTATGCCAAGGTAGATCTGCTGTGACTTTACATGGTTCGTTTTCCCAGGAAATCGGTCTAACTCTCCTTATTTTTTCTTAGTTTTGACAAAGTTTAAAAGAGAAATAGTGGAAGAGTACAAAATACCTAGCAAAGTGAAGGGCATATGATTTTAGTTAGAGTTTAATTTTTAGTATAATAAATGAAATATGAATGATCACAATGTATCTCCTAAGTATTTCTATATTTAAATTGATAGATTGTGGGATGCCGTTTGAAGTGCTAGGGTGAAAATATGATTAAAGTTGTAAAGCGTTTAAGACAGTGATTTATATAGATCTAAAAAACACCCAGAAGGAGACCGCTTTTTTCATAGAATTCATGGACCTCTATTGGGGTTAAAGACTTTCTCTCTCTTCATGAAGCTTTGTGTGATGTGAACAGATTTTGAATAGAGAAGGCAGATTGCTGGAGGAACAGAAAGTTTGGGTTTGTTTTCTTTGGAAGTGTCAGTTTTAGCTTGCCTCCAACGGAAAACAACCGGATTGTTTGGGCTTTTGTTCACTTATTTCACTGCTGGGGTTCTGCGCTTTTGCCCTCCCGGGAGAGTTCTTGCATTCCCTTCCCTATTGCTGTCTCTCAGACTGTTGACAGCATCATTAAGCACAATAAAAAATAGAAAAAA
Organism: Dromas ardeola; assembly: GCA_013398915.1. Lineage (NCBI taxonomy): Eukaryota > Metazoa > Chordata > Aves > Charadriiformes > Dromadidae > Dromas > Dromas ardeola. The sequence goes on from VYZM01006123.1 coordinate 387,319, forward strand.
TGGCGATGAAGTACCAATTGCAGCAAGAATCAGATGTGAATCTGTAATGGTCCAAGTAGTGCAGGGTTCTTGTCTAAATGCATTGCCAAGCTAACCAATAAGATACAGCTTTTAAGTTTTAAATGCAGGGCTACTTTTAGTCAATATTCAGTATATCCTTGTTAAATGATGTTTTGCAATACTGTCTGGGAGAGTGTCTACCCTCTAAAGTAACTTCATAAACATGTTAATAGTAACTATATGAGAAATCGTGGCACGCTTTTACTTTTTTGTGAAGTACAAAATATACTTTTAGATGTGTTTATGAGTTATGAATATGGCATTATCTGATGGTGACATACAATGAGGCAAGCTCTCATTAGCATTCATACATTAAGAAAAAGATGTGTGAATCCTACACCTACAACCTTAATTGACATTAAAAGTTGCTAGCCTGCATGGACCACCAGTATCATCTAAAGAAGAGAAAAGAAACAACTGTTTAAGCCATTGAGCATCCCACCCACGCTTCCACTCATTAGTTCCACTCAGCCTGTACTAACACTCCAGTTGTGCAGCAGGAGTGCGCTACGACCATCTGGCTAACCCCAGTAAGACATGTGGGCAGCTTATCTTCAAAGATGAATACCGGCTTTTAGCAACAGCACTAACAGCTGTATCAAGCCAAAGAATGGAAAATAGATCTCCTAAGTTCACCTTCTTCCATAAAGGACCAAATGACCTGGGTTTGACAGTTCCGTTTTCAATGAAGACACTAGGTCAGATCAGATTTGTGTGTACTTCTCTGTCTCTTTGTAAAATGTGCTTTACAGCTGATAATAGTTAAAAGAGCAGCAATTATGGCATGATTCTCGTCCTGGTTTGAGGTAAAACAGAACCAATTTTCTGATTTGTAATTTTACTTTTTAGCTGGGCCTCTTCTAGCTGACTGAAGTCTGAAATTAACAGCGTATTGTTCAGAAACTGTTCACTCTCAGAATGATCAGACCTGATTATACCAAGCAATGGTATGCACAGAGGCTCTTGCTTATACTTATTGCTGTAACAACCAAGGTCAGCTAACTTCGCTATTTGCCCCGTAAGGGGGTTGGAAGCGGAGAAGTGTAGAGGGGTCACACCTATAGGGAGGAGCGGACAGGACAGGTGACCCAAAACTGACCAACAGGGTATTCCATCCCATATGCATCACGTCAGTATAAAAGCTGAGGGATCAAAGGGGCAAGGGGGCTCTGGCTCGCGTTTTCTTCAATGGCCGACGTCTGAGGAGGACCCTGTCTGTTCATCTGCCTTCGATCGCGATCCGAGCACTCCTGACTCTAGTTCCGGAATTCGGCTCCTGTCCATCGCTGACTCCAGTCTGGGACTTTCCCTGTGTCTGCTGGTGACGCCATCGTCATCCTGGGAGCTGGATATGGTTTTTTATATATTGTATACTTTTTTTTTTAATTTTCTTATTATTTCTTATTTCCTTATTTATTATTATTTTCATTAAAGTAGTTTAGTTCTTTTTCTAAACTTGTAAATCTCCTTATCTCTTCCTCTGCTCTCTGAGGAGGGCGGGGGAGGGCCATCTGTCATTCTGATCGGCCAATCCGGCCAAACCCACAACAATTCTATAGGATGTATTTGCAGATGGATATTCTTTCCTTGCCTAGTGGAAATAAGGAATACTCTATGGAGATGAAAGATGGGATATTTACCCATAACAGTTCATATGATCTTTAGCTTTCTCTTCCTAGTAAGTGCTACGTAATTACTGTGAGCTATTTGAAACTCTTTTTTGGAAATGTCTCCTTTAACTCTTGCAAGTGTACATCTACAACATTTTAGAAAATAGTTTTGGACATAGATGAAGAATATTTTTATTTCAAACGAGGGCCATGTATCTCATCCAGCAATGAGAAGGGTTGCATTGCGTCCTGGATTACTCAGTATCTTCCCTTCCTGCTTACCTGTTGTGAAACTAATGTGTTCCAGAAAGGACAGAGTTACTTGAGCATCTGAATTCCTACAGGGAGTATGAGGGTGAAGTACTTTTTAATCGTTTTGACTCTACAAATGATGCAAAACCAAGTACATGGAGGAAAGACTTACATATTGGGAAGCGCACTGCTCCATTCATCACCCTAAGAATGAGTCGTGACTCATGCGTACAAACTGAGATTTGATTCTCTCTGTCTCTTGGCCATGGTATTATTTTACCCCCATTCATTTTATGTGAAACAGGAAATGACTTGTCTTCTCCCTTAAGAGAGCACCTTCATGTCATCCGTTTTGTTAAATGATTCGGTAAGATTAATTCTTCTTATGAAAGTGTTGCCACAATAAAGATGCTGAATGCATACTTACCACTAGCAAAGAATAAGGGTCATGCAGAATAGTCCACAAAATAAAAGGAAAAATGTTTCTTATTTTTTAAAGGGTAATCCTGCTGTTATCCGCGTATGTATGACTGCGGTATCGTATGGTCCTGAATAGATCATAGTGCCGTGAGCTTGCAGTGGTTTTACAATTACCTGGTCAGCCACCCTACAGAAGTATACCTGTATAAATGTTCTCTGGATAAATGACATTTCCAGTGACAAATTTTCAAATAGGTCATTATACAGGCAAGGTCAGTCCCTGCACACAACCAAGAAACAGACAAAGAAGATGATGAACGTTCATAATACTTTGCTAAGTGATTCTTTTCATCTCGACCCATTCCTTTTCTTCTAAGCTCCATTATTAGCCATACACATGGCAACTACAGATATATGACTGTGTGCTGGGAAGATAAAGGGCAGGTAGAAAAAATTCCTCTGATCTTTTCTTATCCGCCCCATCTGCAGGGTGCCCTGGAAGAAGCAGATGGAATAAACAAAATACGCAGATTCACCTCCAGGCTGGCTTTCCGCAGTCATGACTATCGCCAGGCTCTTGCTGGTGTTTCACAAAGGAACTATGCCTAGCTCATCTGTCCAATTCAGTGTCTTCTGCTGCGATAACACACTTTTTTTTTTTTTTTTAACTGAGGAGACTCTCCCCCGACCCTTCAGTTAGACAGTTGGTCCAACTATCACACTGACAGCCTTTTAACTCTACACCTTCCTCCAGCATCACTTGTTCTACCCCTGACCCCACTTCACTATGTAAAACCCCAAGACCCTCCTTCTCCTTGTTTGCTTTGTAAAGATGAATCTGGAACTGGACCCAGCTGCTTCTTGTTTCTGAGGTAATTACCGGCATTTCCACAGCTGCTTCAGGGATGGGCTGAGGTTTTAAATGGCTGGTGGTAGGGGTGGCTTTGCTTTTTCCCCTGTGCTTGGTTTCTGACCTTGTACACTGATACCTACTGGCAAAGCAATGAGCGTCTCGCTGATATTGATGATGTGAAAATACCTTGGTCCCAAGCATCACTTCTTTTTCAGAAAGACGGAAGGGATTCATCACCTCTGCAGCAGAAAAGGTACAGGTTGAGGGCTGGGTTTTATTGTGATGTGTATATGCTAGCTTGTAATCAGACACACATGGCACATCCAGTTAGGAGGTTAACTTGCAAACATTTTTATTACTTCAACTTTTTTTAGCAAGCTTTTGGTCACAATTGAACTCTATTTGAATAAAACTGGAAGAACTGCTGCCTGATTATCAATATCTTTTATGTGGTTTAAGTTGTGTAAAGTGTAAGTTGAAAGAGCTATGTTAAAACTGCAGAGCCAAGCAGTCAGAAGATTGACTTAAAATTGCCCGTATGGCTGTAATTTATCTTCTAAGTGCATACTTGCTGTGGCGCTCTCTAGTGATTTATGATTGCATACTGTTTATTTTCTACTTCATCCTTGCTTGGAATACTTTTAAAAAATACTGTTCAGTGTGAAATCTTGTTTCATGTCAGGACTTTAGAGTAGAGACAAAATCCAGTGTTGCCAGTGGTATTTGGTAGCTTTGAGACTCAGGCTATCTTTGCTCTTGCACTTATCTCACAACAAACAGCTGTTACAGGGGGTTCTGCTGCGCTACTGGAACGTGCATCCCATGCACTGGAGGGAGGCCAGGACCCTGTGGATTAAAAATCAGGACTGTAAATACAGATTGAATGCAATGGGCGCATTAAAGCTTCTAAATGATTCTGTATGAGAAATGGCTTGTACTCTGCTGATTTAGAACGTGGACAAATCTGTTGTATGGCCCTGTGTCCTTGCTCAGCGGAAATCTTGGCCAGGACATGGGATGCTGCAGAGCTGGTTATGCGAAGAATCTTTACTTATCCAGAACTCCGCATACATCTGCAGCTGCAACTGATGTCTTTGTTCAGCTTTGTAAAAATAAAGATAGGTTAACCATCATCTGTAGACAGGCTCCCTCAGCTCTCCCTGAATCTTTCGTTCCTGAAGCCTAGAAGCCAGGGAGGCTGTTGTGCAAAAGACACAGGTAGAGCTTTTGGGGGCGGGTCACAAAGTGCAGTCAGGGTGCTATTACACCTGGATGCCCGCTGAATTGACAGAACTGCAGACCTGCCCTGTTGGAGGGTCAGGCTGGTGTCTGCCTGCCTTGGGGGTGGGAAGTGGGGGAACCCCAAGGAGCGATGCTCCCGTGGTTCACTGCTCTGAAGCAGGGGAGAATTAGCTGTGCACCTTTAATATTTGACTTCTGGTTTTCTTCTGTCCTTGTTATCTTATTTTTTATTTTTTTGAAGTAGGGCACATTTGATTGTAGGAGTTAACTGTTCTTTAGGGCATGGAGTTTGGGTGAATGCAGCAGAGATAAATGTGCCCTGAGAAACAGCTTTGGTTTGGGGGAGTTACTCAATACCAAAATAAAGAGCTGCTGTGGTCACTTTTGTGGAAGACCCATATGCTATACTCAATCAGGAGTACAAAGGATCAGAGGAAATCAGAAATGTGCATTAAAGGCCCGGTTGCCTCCTTTTGTGTGTTAACCAAAAGGTGTTCGATACAGTCTGCTTTCACAGCATTGACAGTATGGAGCTGGCCCTGGGTTCAAATACCACAACAGGGTCAGCTGACTGCTAATTCTACCAGTCTGAAAAATTAATCCTGAAAGTGAAGCGCAGCAAGTTTATTGAGAAATTCTGATAAGGGAAGAAGGATTTTTTTTTTTTCTTTTAAAATACCTAAGTCTCTGGTCTTGTGGTCGTCTTTTTTTTTTTTTTTTTTTCCTCTTAATACCTCTGTGTATTGGTGCGTCTGCATTGGAAAAGAGAAGGGCAAAATGCGTGTTTATACGGGAAGTCACAAGGTAGCTTACATACAAGAATTTTATCTTAAATACTGAATAGTAAGAAATACTTCTACTGACTCTGTGATGAATGCCACTTTTCTATGCGTGGACTTATATGGCCTCAGAAAGGAATATTTTCCACAGATCCCTTAATTCTCAGTGGCTTTTGACTGTGTAATTTTGTCTTCTCTTCTTTGTACAATAGAACACAAAGTTGGTATTGAACACCTGACACTTATTGCGCCGACTTATTGATACCTTTTCATTCTGGAAGCTTTTCCAGGAGCAGCACTTGTGTAAGCTGAAGCATTTCTGGAAATGACAGCAACTATCTGATTTTGTACATTGGTCCAGAAATGGTCTGACTGGCGGTGTGGACAGGTGCCTTGACCTCCTTTATTAGAGGAAAAAAAGGAGTATGTACTGACTGCTTTTAGGATGGCGTGTTTTTAACTTTCACGTCCCTGAGGATATGGTTTGATTTCCCCCAGTAATTGTGAACATAGTCTGGTAGCGTCTTTTGTCGCTGTCTGTGAACTCGCTGCTTTGTGATACTTAGAAAGATAGAGGAAAAGGAATTCTTCAGTAGGTAAATGGATGCTTTCTATGAAGTAAATCTATGAAAGAAACACTTTCAGTTCTGGATCATTTAAAAATAAGTTGATCATTTATGTATTTAAGTTGGTGCAAAGCAATGGAAATTTCACTGCAGTATAATATGTATCTAGGTCACAACATAATTTAGCACTCAGGTTTCTCTTCTAGTTGATTGTTTTGAAAGACTAGCTATTTTAAGGTCCTAAAAGTTACTTTTCAAAGTATGTTTTAATGGTCATGTTTTATACTGTTTGAAACTTTACTCAATGAGCGTCAATACTGCAAAAAGTGGTGATTATATATTAGTCTTACCTATAAGCTCAGGGTAAAGTAGTCCATAGGGATATCTAGTGCAACTTGTTGTCTACTGCCTATACATTTGTGTGAATCACAATTGCTTGAAGTGAAAGGTTTCCTTTCTCCAGACTTATGCCTCTGTCTCTGTATGTTAGGCAAATTCACCACTGGCCAGAGAAGGGAATTAATCTCCAGTATCAAAACATGGGTAGCTGTGCGCTCAAGCACAGTGTGCATCTGACAAGTGAGTAATTCTTAGGTAAACGCCTACTTGGGAATATTAGGCAGAAAAAGGCCCTTCAGAGAAAAAAAAACACAACAAACTGTGCAAATGTGGTCAGATTCTTCTATTTTTGAAATAAATTGCTTCCATGTGTGTTAAGAGAACCATTTCTAGGTGGACCTCCTGAAGTTATTCCAGAATTATTCACTTCCAACTTATATAATACATTAAAAATATCTCATCTGCTATTGTATGTCCAAACTGACCCAGGACTGCACATTCAGGGACACTTTATAAGGAAAACTTGATTGAGCAAAGAGAAACAGATGTTTCCTGCCTAGTAGCATGAAGTGAGTTAGTGTGTTGGAAAGCCATCTAAAGTTAGTGGAAGGACGTCCAGGATTGCAGTTGCCATGATGTTCTCCCTAAACACCTTCAGGACTAAAGATTTTGATTTTTAGCAGCTTTAGAAGGGGACCAGCATCCACTGTAGATGCAATTACAAAAGCAGAATGAGAAAGGGGGGACAAGGATTACCAGATCAGGAATCAGCAACAAGCGACACCAGGTAGATGAAGGTTTTGGTCTTGATTAGTGTCAGTTGTTGGGGGTGTCCACCATGGCATGGGCTGTAGGAGGCCACTATAGGTTCAATCACGGTGGCTCAGGTACCTGTGCCATCAGTATGCTGCATTGTGGTGGCGTGTCAGCTGCCAGTACCTCAGCTTATTTCAGGCTGCCTTGTGTGTCTCTCCCTGACCGGGCATGTACCGACAGTCCTTGAAAATCCAGACTAAGGAGTTTTGTGGCCACAGAAACAATATAAGAAACTAAGACGAGGAAAAATACCAGTGCAAAAGGCCACCTATTTCTCCAAAATGCAAGGCAGCTATGGTTTCTGCTCTGGCTATGTATTTTCTTCTGCATAATGTCCTCCCTTTGTAGGCTACTCGTTTTCCCAAGGCCACTTCTGCTGCTCCTGGACTGCTGTTAATATCCCACCTGTAGGATGCTCTAACAGTATCACTACAACTTTCTAATTTCATTTTATAAGCTGGAGTAAGTGCCTGGAAACGGAGGTTCAGACTCCTTATGTATAGGACAGGTTGAAATCTGTGTATCCCACTCGCACGGAGAGTGCCACTGTTGCCTGTTTATAAGCCACCCCCAATATATTCACTCTTTAACATTTCAGAATGCACAGAAGAATATTCAGAGTTCCGCAGGCAATGCAGGAAAAGATCATGAGGCAACAAGACATGGAACAGTGCATTTGTCCTGGAATGGCAAAAGGCTTGTGTTTCATGCCTACTTTTACGACTGTTTCTGTATCTTATTGCATGAATAATTTCAGAAAGACAATCCTTTATTTACCACCAAATTTACTGCTTAAGTTAAAGAAGCCTGTACAGCTTTTGGTGGTTTTTTTGTTTGTTTTTTTGTTTTTTTTTTCCCCAGAGGGAGCTTTTACTCCAGATTATTTCTGTGACAGAATAGTGTGGAGGAGTGATGGGTTTAGAAAAAGTAAATGTTGGCTCCATCAGTGCTGTATGCAAACAGAGTGACTGGCGCAGTCTGGAGCTCTTTCCTGAAGGTATCATGCAGGAGGTGGCTGGTTGCTGGAAATGTAAAAATGAATAGAAAGATAGTGGGCAGATCAGCACGCTATAATCACTGCTTGAGCTGATTTCTAATGAGTTTGGGATTCCTGTCAATCTTCTGTTCCCACAAGGCTTCCTGAGAGAGATTTTACAGAGTGAAACCAAGGAAGGGCGGTGGAAAAAAAGTGTTACTGAAAGCCTACGTGTGTGAGGCATTTATCTAATGATTGGTGGTGTGGCTTGCGATTATACTTTGAAAATGGTGAAAAGAAAAACTGATACAGTGGTTTAATTGCACAATCTATATTAAAAATGAGGAGTAATCTACTTTGACTTTTCTGTATTATTTCATTGGAAAGAAACTTTCACTATATAAAGCATTCAGGCAACTATTACTTTCATTGATTTGTGGTCATTTCTGGTTTTAAGAGCTGAGCAATAGGTATATGGGGAAAAATGTACATTGTAACTATGTTACGTTGAAATTAAGTCTGATTTAGGAATAAAAATACGGGGTTTTTTTTTGTTTTATCTGTGGACGCTGGAGTGCATTTGCTTTAGTCATGCTACATTGCATAAGGAAGAAGAGGTTACAGTTGGGATATTGCTGAGCAGGATTAAGAGACTGGGAAACAGTTATTTTTAGACTCAAGTTTTCTGTTTTTTCAGTATTTTGTCTGGGCAAGAAAACTGGAAACAAATTGAACACTGGGGATTCATGAAGAGAGGAGGCTGCTTGTTACGTCCTCATGGGACTGATGAAGTCTTGTGAATTGCTACCACTCATTCTACTTGCTCGAGTTTCCAGGGAAGGCCCATAGATGTGAATGCACTTTTAATGGGCTGCAGCCCTCCACTGCTGATACCCCCCTGTGTGCGTATGACCTCAAGGTCTCCCACCCCCATAGCAGGGAGATAGTTGCCTCTGATTTAGTTGGTCCACGCAACTCCGGAACTGTGTTCTTTCATATAAAATAGGTGGGAAAATAAAATAGGGCATCTGTCAGGATATGGAGTAAGAAGGGGGTGGGAGGGCAAATGGTTGATAGGAAAATACACACCTTTATTTCGAACCCTGACTTCTCAGTAGTGCAGTAGAAACTGGATCCCGGTACAGAGCAGTTCTGAATTCATGACAACAATAGTAAGCTTGAAGTGATGCAAATATAATACAACTTTCTTAGGGCTAACTAATAGTTAAAGAAAAATAGAGTAGAGGAATGAGCATTGTCTGTTAACTTCTATTTCCAAACCTTAAACTATTACTGTGATGGCACAGCAACTTCTTGTTCTCAGAACAATCCTGTGTACTGTTATGGTAGACCCATCACAGTGTTTTCTGCTTCTGATTTTCTTCGAGTCAGTAACTGAAGAAATTGGTGGGTTTTGTTGGGAAATGCTTGTATTTGGTTGAAATGCATTCTCCTACAGGTTTATTCCCAGGAGTTCTTCTGATGTATAATCTTTGTATTGATGATATAGTTGCTACCTTGACAGGAAAGTGGTGGCTCCATTTTGAAAGCCACCCTTTCTCCATCCACAATTGGAGTAACTCTGGTGTTCTCTCCAGCTATTCTCTGCTTCTGTTTCCTAGGGCGTCACAGCTCTTCAGTAACTTCAGAGCTTATTTCTGGCTTTTTATTCCTGAAACTTCTTGTCACTTCTGTCTATAAGTCTGCTGAGAAGGTATTCTTAAAATACAGACAGAATTAATTGATCGCATTCTTAAATATTCCAGTGACTTTTCTACTAACTTGTTTGCCTTGGCATAAATACATACATAACTAGAAGGAAAAAGTCCCCAGCTTGAGCTCTCCTGGATGGTCTAACCCCCAGTGCATACTGGGGATTGTACATTACTTCTCTGTGGGCTGTGTAGCAGCTCTGTTAGAAGTTCATTGCTGCTGGGTGGGATGTGTGTCATCCATCCTGATGACAGAAAAGAAACCGGTCTTGGGTCTGGCTGAGGTGCGTTTTTTTTTCCCCATAGCAGCCCTCAGTGCTGTGCTTTGTATTGGTATCTAGAAAGCTGTTGATAATGCACCAATGTTTTGGCTGCTGCTGAGCTGTCTCCCCAACATTCTTCCCACCCCTCACCAGTAGGCTGGAGGTGGGCAAGATCTTGGGAGGGGACACAGCCGACACAGCTGACCCAAACTGACCAAAAGGATATTCCATACCATATGACATTTGCTCAGCAATAAAAGCTAAGAGAAAGGAGGAGGAAGGCAGCGGGGGGCATTCATTATTTACAACGTTTGTTTTCTGGAGCAACCACTATGCGTAGTGAAGCCCTACTTCCCAGGAAACGGCTGGACATTGGCTGCTGATGGGAAGTAGAGAATAAATCTCTTTTTTTCTTTTACTTCTATGCACAGCCTTTGCTTTTGCTTTATTAAACTGTCTGGCGGCTGCTGACCCATCCTCCTCCCTGTGCAGGGGGGCAGAGAGGGGTGGCATCAGGCATCACCCCAGCCCAGCACATGCTGATCCAGGAGTGGAGAAACTCTTCCAGCAGCTTGTCAGAACATGCCTGTGAAGCACAAATGCAGTGGTGGGAGGAGGAAAGGGCTGTCTAGCAAAACCTTTGATTTTTAGAAAGGTATCAGTGAAGGAAATTAATGTTTTTATATTACACAGGGCACATGAAATTATTAAGTCCGATGCACCATCCACATTACACATCCCTAGAGCCATCAGGGTTCTGATCACTCAGCGTGGTATTGATCCTGCATTATTTAGGAACAGTTTAAACATGCAGTGGACAGCACTACATTTATGACAGTTGTGTAAGTCCTTCAACAGATTACTGCAATTAAATGAAAACTACTGCCGCTTAATCTAGTCACAAAACTGCAAAATTATTCCAATACTCACCGTAATTACAATGACATTAAGTCATTTCTGTTTGTTTTTGTTTCCTTGTAAATGAGATTTAAGTATCGTATCCTACAAAGATGGCACATCAAGCTGCATGACTCCCAGGTGCATGAATTCTGTTTGTCTGCTAATCTCTCGCTGGCTCTGGGCTCTTTGGCAGCTAAGCATTTCCTGGGGTGCACTGTAATAACAGGCAGCTGTCCTGCCAGCTCCACTGAAGAAGGAGATAATCTGGCAGACAACGTTCACTTTCTCCTAGACCTGCTTCTTACAGTTCTCCAAATTGATTCAAGTAACTGCTCTAAGCAGATGATGATGTTCGTATAGAACCAGGATGGATTTTTAGGGAACAAACGTACAAATTATCTGCTGCAAAGGAGACAGCGTGCAGTAGTTTGTAATCAAAACACTTGCAAGGAGACAATGTGTTTGCATGGAAGAATGGTACTTAAACTGTGGGAGATGGGCTGTTTGTTTCGATACAGCTGAATTTTTCCCACCAACTTCTATCTGTGAGAAGGCTCTGTGCAATGATGAACAGGCCCTTCTGGATTCTGGCTTTTCATCTCTGCCCTAGTCATCTTGTCACCCTGGGGATTGAAAATGAAGAGGTGTTGAGTTTTCCAGATACCATTTGGCTTAGTGTCATGCTGGAGTCTTTGGTATCTCCTCTGAGAGGATGAAAACCCTCAGCAACCCCTGAGAGAACCTAGCTTTTTTGTCTGTAATGGAATGCCTAACATTAATGCCTATGGCGACACAGAACACTCTGTGCTGGGACATACTGCACCTGCTGTCATTCTGGCTTGAACTTTCCTCTTCTTGAGCCATCCATGTGAAGTAAGAGGTGCCCAAGGTTAATTAGAGCCATGTAATGCTTTGGTGTGTCTATATGTTAAGTGCTATGAGGAGATACTATTTCAAAAGGCTGCGGACTCTGAAATTAGCCGTCCTGGACTTGTATGCTGCATGGAATGAGTCCTTTGATTTATGGATCTTAAATAGCTAATCCTGATTACAAAATCTCTTCCCAAATAAACCCTTTCATTAAAAAAGCCGTCTCTGTATCTCTGTTTTCATCCACAGGCACAAACAAAAGTCTCGTAAATGAAGGAAGTGTGATTTATTTGCAAAACATGTGTTTCCACATCCCAATCCATCTAGCTTTTATTTATCTCTCTAACTTTATATATATTCTTTTGCACTGAAGTGAGGTAGTGTTGCATTTTTTCCCTTGGGCTGTATGTAGCTGGTGACTTTTGCGAAGTTATGTCCAAGTCCAGCTCATCTCCAGGGCTTCAGTGTAACAACTGACTTCTTAGGACTGCATGTGGCGAAACTACTGTTTTAAGTACCCTTGGAGCATTGGGGTGGAAAAACATCTGATGAACTGTTGCTCAGTGTTTATCCTTTTATCAGCTCCTTTGATGCTTGCACTTTTATCAATTTACTGCTCTCCTCTAAGTGTAATGTGGAGAATGGTGTTTACTATCATTATACATCGTTGCACTATAGTTGTGCAACACCTGAAGTCTGTAAAGCAATGATGTTAGCCCTGTAGCTTTTCAGTAGCAAAGCAGTTGTCTCCGTTGGAAGCGAAGGCCTACCTTCCTATGGAATTAACTTGTCTTTCCCTAGCATGGACTTGATTTTGTCCTGGAAAGTTAAGAAAAAATTAAAAAAATGTGTGTTTTCTTCATCCAAATGTTTAGGACTACTCCTTTCTTTACTTCATTTCTTCCAACATTAGTTAACTAGCGCTCAAGGTTTAAAAAATAGACACCTTGCAAGCATACCTGTGGGCAGGGTACAATTCATAGGGGGGAGAGGGTAGGGTTTCAGCCAGATCTGACAAACTGGTGGAGAAGCAGTCAACACAGCTGACTTGCCAGCTACTGAAGTCCTTGAAGTTGATTTAATCCTGATGTCAGGCGCTCTTTCCAATGTGGGCAAACGGCCCATAATGTAAACTCTTGGGATGAAGCTGAAATTGGTGGCCACTTGCATGTCTTGCAGCATGAAAGTAAACTTGTGGTTAAAGCATCTGTCAAGGGATTAGGAAGGTCTAAAGTTGAAAGCAATGATCTTCTAGGAAAAAATAACAAGCATGCTCTTAGTAGAAAACATGTATAGCCGCTCTGCTAAACACTGGCAGTGCACAGAGTCACCCGGTAATGAATGGGTCAGACCCTTGGGTGGTGTAAGGTGACTCTCCTGGCTTCCACGGAGCAATTCCAATATACACCACCTGAAGGCACAGTCCGTGGCATACTGCCAAATGTGGGTCTGGCATGGGCTGGGGGCAGGTTTCATCATTCTAATAGCACTGTGACAGGCGACCCTCTCTAAAGTTGTTCTTTCTGATCAGAGACCACAAGGCAACTCAGTTCATTTCTGGATAGGAAAGATGTCTGACAGTAGCTCGCTGGTTCCCAAAGAGCATGGCGATGGGCTAGTGAAATATTTTCACCCCTGAAGCCTGGGACATAACCCTTCCTTTCATCATGTGATCAGCCTTTGAACTCTGCACCTATCTCTGCCCATGGCTCAAACATGAAGTCGAAACTCACTTTTTTGTGAGTTTGTTTCCATTTTGTTTTGCCAAGCTCTTGGAGGACCTGAAAAACCACTTAGGAAAAAAATATACCTGAAGCTGCCTGGACTTTGATGTTGGTATGAAATGAGGCCAAGGAGATCCTAGGTATCTCAAGCTTGCATTCTTACCTTGGGTCAGTATAAAACCTGCTTAATAACATGGGCCAACACCTCTCTGTGCTTCAATCTTGCTCCTGTTTGAAATGGAGGTACTGGTCCTCGGTTCTACAGTTTAAAGCTCATGGAGACCTCGCAGTGAAATATGTGATGCTGCCGTTACAGTGCTTTGGAGGACAAGCGAGGAGCAGCTCAGGTGGACTTCTTGGGCATTTCTCCTCAGCAGAGGAGCTGACAGCAGTGGTGACAGTGGGTTTGAGACAGAAATGTGGAATGAGGATTTCCTTGCCTTTTAATTTCTTTAATTTCACATTGGTCAAAATCCACCTTGGGCTTTTAGCATCCTCTCCAACTATCCAGCAAGGCCACATACACCTGTTAATTTGTTCATACCATGTTCTGTGGTTCTTGTGAAATAGTGAACACATTTCAGCTTGTTTGCATGACTTCTGATGGAAAGGTTAGATCCAAAGAAATCTAGTGCACCAAAGTGCATGGCTCTTGTTTCAAATATCCCAGCCAAGCTTCGTTAGAAGCAATTATCATTCTTCTAGCCGTTGTTTTTACCAGACTATCCCTTTAAAACATGTGCAGTGCTGTGTTTCCCCAGTGCGTTTTTCCCAGATGAAATTCAAATGTTTTGACATCAGCTGAGTCTCGCAGCTGTAAGAGACTGAGATAAAAATAAATGACTGCACCTACTGTGAAGATTTGTTACAGAAGAGAGCTTTCTGTCATGTATCAGAATATTGCATGAGTGTTGTGAGCAGTTGTGATGCTGCAAACATAAAATTTCCCTTTCCAAATCATACTCTGGAAGCTGAAATTCTGCCAGAACGGAACCTAGCCCAGTGCCCTAATGACCCGGTGTGTCACAGCCTCCAGCAATCAAAGGGTTAAGCTCCAGTCCAAAGGCAGCACCTTGATGGCAGCGTCATCTGCCATTGAACTGGGTGAGAAGCGCTGGTGCAAAGGGAAGAATGCTTATCTAGGGAAATGGCTGTGTTTAGCAGTGCCCACAAGTCTCCGGGGGCTGTTTTGTCCAGCAGCACCCTGTTTAGTTTGCGGGTGCCGAGATCATTACATCAACAACCCTGAAATTCCGGCGGGCAGCACTTGCCGGTGGTCTCTCTTGAGCTGGCTTGTCTGCGTGTTTCCAGCTGTTGAGTGCATTAGAGACAATTGAGAATTTATGGACTCTTTCCAAATGTTACTTATCCATGTAAGACACAGGTCTGGTTGCCAAAAAGATGTACTGGGGTTGTGAAGAGAGATACGGTCTGTGCAAATGGGATGGGAGATTTCCACAAACCAGGGTTTTTTATTAAGATGTTGTCTACACACTATAAAATGTTTGGGAATACTCATATTATAACATAAACTGGGATATTAATGGACTATATTGCAGGAACACTGGTAGATACTATGCAGAGTTGTTTGGCTGACCATTGGCGTTTGGTGTTATTGGTTCTTTTTTGTTTTTATGATCCATTCTGTGGACTAATGAGTTACAAGGATATTCGTTAGACAGCAGAATGGCTTAAAAGCCTTGTTGACCAGAAATGATACTTCTGTCAATCTTTTCCCTAATGTACAAATCATTTTGCCTTCTAGCAATAAACAAAAGAACATTTGTATTTTTCTGTTTTCTGCGCTTTTGTGAAGCCTGAAGGATTCAACACATGCTGGAAGTTGCAAAATGATCCTGTGCTTTGATTCAAGCCCACTTTTAAAAGAACAAACAAATACAAAACCTGGTCCTTTTAGGTTCTGAGGGGGATGCAGACCTCCCTCTTTCTGCCTAACAGGTTCAGGGGTCCATTATCCCAGGCTTTAGATTTCTGCTTGTTAGGTATCTGAGTTTGGGAGAAGAGATGTAGCCTTTGAAGGCTTTTTGACATGTTAGTTCTGGTGTGAGTACTCTACAGTTTTTTAGGAAGGTGGCCTCGGTCTTTTCAAGTACTCTATCTAAATTGCCACTTGCCAGTTGATGGAAGCCAGAAATAACACTTTACTGAGTGAAGTTGCTGGAGAGATGTTTCACAGAAGTAACTGCCTGATTTCAGTTCTCCTGCTATTCCTCTCCAATTAGCTGGTTTCAGCATCAAAAGCAGCATGAAACTGCTAAGCCAAACTTATCTGCCTGTGTGGCTCCAAATACATACAGTTGTCTGGTATCTGGCCCTGCGACCTCTAGACCAGCAGTTTAAAAATGGCGGTAACAAAAAGAGTATGTCACGAGAGAACGATGGACCTTCTAGCTGACTTCTAGTCCTTCAGCCCTGCCCCTTTCAATGAGGATAAATGAATGCAGCATAAGAAAAAGTGGGGAATGAAGCTTTACGCAGGATGGGATGTTTCCTGGGATCACTCAGTATTTAACTCTACAAATGCAGAATTACAAGGGTTATACTGGTTTAAGGCAGTCAGAGGTGTATTCCCCCGCTTACATCACTGAACGGAGAAACGACAAGTTAGATCTACGTAATACCACCTCTGATACTGGCAAATGTTCAAAATGGTTAAAGGAGGTTTTGCACAAACCCAAGGCACTTTAAAGCAAGCTAACTGCACTATTTCATCTAGACTTCCCTGCACAGATAAGGCCGATGATCTCTCCCTGCAGCTTCTGAAAGCCAACTGTGTTCAAACGCATGCACTGCAACCCATTTGGACTCATCTCAGGCTCTGACTGATGTTGATGGAGCTCTGTGTGGAGAGCTGATAAGATATGTCAGTCTCTTGTCTCCCTGCTTTACATCTGAAAGCATGTGGTGAAGATTGCTTGTAAGGCTATAGAGAGCGTTTGATTTTCCCAGACGCTTCGCAGCAAGAGCAGGAGAGAGTAGAGGTGTATCCCATCTACTCAGCACTGCTGCCCAAGTAATAAGGCCCCCAAGCATTCATAAATACGTGAACTCGCCTGAGACAGACCTGGACACAGCATTGAGGTAGCAGTCTTGTGGACTTCTACCTGGGTGGAAAAAACACCCAGTGAGGTTTTTACAGGCTGTGACTAATGTTTGATATGAGTGTTCTGCACAGCTGTGATATTATTGTGCCCCACGATTACCTGAGATGACCAATGAGTCAATTGAGGAATATAAAAATCACATGTGCGACTTGAGGTTACATCACTCCACCAACAGAGGAGAAGCTGAGATCTGGATCTGAATGTAGGAGCTGCCGTGTCTCTGTTGCTTTCATCACTGGGTTGGCTGCCTTGCCACCTTTATTAACTCTACACCATATACAGTGTGTGTGCATATATATATGTCACCAAGGAGAAAGTGGAAAGATTGAACTGTGTTTCCACCTCAATTAATTTTGCTAGTAGGGCATATATAGTCCCCTGAAAGTCAGGATCTAAGAAACAGTGAAGATTGCATCAACGTGTAGAATAACAGGTAATTTTGCTGCTATAATGAAATCTGACTATTGGAATAAAGTCTCAAAACAGTACTGAACTATTTATTAAATAATATCTATCCCCTAATGATGAATTCATTTTCAGTTAATAACAAGTCTTTGTGAAGTATAATGAAAAATACAGTGCCATGCATAGTAAACTGGCCTCTGTTTTCCTTGAAAGCACGCCAGCTCCTCAGCTGCAGCGCTACTATACTATTCATCTCCATAAAGGGCTCTTTCGAAAGCATTATTAAACAGCAGGAAGGAATGGTGTATGACAGCTTCATTAGTCACTAGGAGCCCAACCTGGCCACTTTCTGCTGGGAATTATTAGCACATTCCAAAACATCTCTGGGTTGACGGCATCCAAAAAAATTTTTTTCCCAAATTTTTGGAGCGTCGCCAAGTCTCGGTTTGAAAATCCTGGAATGGCAGTTGTGCTATCAGGTCCTCTCTGGGGGAGGTTAGGCTCTATTTGCAAGGAAAACATGGACTTCCCAGTCTTAGGAGTCCAGAAATATTTGCAGCAGACTATTTGGTTTGAAATACGCAGACACAGAAAGTGCTTCTCTGTAAGTGCAGAATGTGATCTTACTGAAGCTGCCAATGCCCCAGCACCATCCCTGCAGGCAAGCCCTTATGTACCAGATACAAAACGTCAAGATTATTTTTTTTTCACATTGCTGTGCGGTGTTCACAAAAGGTGCATCTAGCAGACAGGGTGCTCTGATCTGTTAAAGATGCTCGCGGTCCCATTGAGACCAGTAAACATGAGATTCTGAGCTAACACAGCGTTTTAGGTTCTACGTTTCTAGCCTGAGATCAACTGTATTTAAAGCAAGGCACTTCTGAATCTTGCTCAACAAGAGCCTAAGCTACCGGATAAACATGAGATGGAGAATCAAGCTCTTGCACGAATCTGTCGCACAATTTATTGCTCTTTTGAAAATTATCTCAGGCTGTTTGTAAAGTGAATTGACTGTCTAAAAAAAGTAAAATGAGCAAAGCCTGTGAAAACCCGGCTGTTAGCATAAATGCTTTAGTTAGCTTTGATTCCAAGAAAACACCACCTCAAAAGCCAGTTCTTTAGTACCGAGGCTTCGCTGAACAGTGAAGTCCAGGGAATTGGTGAAACTCATATTAACAACACTGTACACAAAGAAGTTTTTTTACAGTCCAGC
Organism: Dromas ardeola; assembly: GCA_013398915.1. Classification (NCBI taxonomy): domain Eukaryota; kingdom Metazoa; phylum Chordata; class Aves; order Charadriiformes; family Dromadidae; genus Dromas; species Dromas ardeola. Next base: position 405,444 of record VYZM01006123.1, read on the forward strand.
TGTTCTTAATTTCCTGTATATTTGTAAAAATAAAATTATTCCTTAATACACAGTTATTTATGCTTTTCTGCCCACATGGACTCTTCTGTGAATATTTTACAGGTAACGCCATTCACAATCAACAGCAAGCCAACAAATGCCTGGTGCTTGAGTGATGACTTAATGTACTCTTGCAAGCTTAGCCAGGACCCTGGTGTGACTAAGCCAAATGCAGGAGAGGAGGTTGTGCAAGAGCGTGCCTCCGCCTGCTATAGGAAAACCTGACTCTTGCTATCTCTCTCGGTGTGACCGTCCCGCTCGGTGGGCTCAGACCCAAGCAACAGGGTCACCTCAGAGTCCCCAGCGGCTCCAGCTCTTGCCGAGCTCCCCTCGCAGTGTACACTGGGCCATTGTATCCGCACAAGCGTGCAAGCTTCAGCTTTGGTATCTCCTGTTGCCAGTAACAGCTGAGATCCTTCAGTGCCGAGGAGATCACAGGAGGCAATCCTCTTCCAAACTTTTTTTTTTTCCTATTTTTTAACATAGAGTATTTGGTGTCAGAGTCAGTTCTCATGATTCTTGGGGGCTCTTCTTCATTTGTGCTATCGCAGTGACAGCCTTGAAGTTAATGTGCGTTGGCCCACAAGCCTTGTAAGGGGTTTACTGGTAACAATAGCCGCAAAGCCGCAACTGAAAAGCTGTGTGCTTAATCTACGGGATTAACACAAACAAGATGTCCTTGAGCAGGATGGGTTTACAGCAGTCTAGCAGGAGTCATTTTCTCCGAGAACAGAAAACAAAACCTTTACAGCCCATACCCAGGGAGCCGGGAGCAGAGCAGACCCCCAGGGTGACTGTCAGCAGTGGGCTACCGGCTCTCCCCGCTGCTAATCCAAATGAGCCGCCCTCCCTTCTGGTAGCTTGTGTCTCTGTGTGCTTGTGATCCCACGAATGAGGAATTGTTTCCAGTTCTCTGCAAGCTGGAGCTATTGCTGCAAGGAGTTTTTAGTGCAGTTTGTTGTGGTGCTCTGAGGTGCTTGGAGAGGAGATCTTGGGCATGGACTGTGATAGACCTCCCCACACACACTGAATTCACACGCATCCTTTCTGGCTTCCCGCAGTGCATGAAAGCCAATCCATGTTGAAAGATGGGATTTGCTGCTGGTGGAAATAATATTCTGCTACTGACCACCAGAGGGTTGGAGAAGAGGGTGATGCCCACTTGTGAATGGCAGCCAGTTAACTCCATCTCCCTCCCTGGCTTCCAGTTCCGCTCCAGCAAAACCCACACATTTCTTCCCACTCCTCATTTATGAACACTCCTCTGTTCATTTGTTCACTGGACTTTTGTTTGTGAATCTGTTTTCTTTGCCTTTGCCCATTTGTTCTTGCTGGTGGGCCTCACTGAAGGTCCTCTCTAAACATAACGGGGAGCCAAGGCAGGGAAAAATGTTTGATATTTTTGTGCTGTTTCCCAAGATACCACTTAGAGTGAGCTCATCTGAAAACTGGTTTAAAAGTATTAGACCTTTTTTCTAGTCCCCTCTGAAAAAGATACTATCTCTTGTTGATACTATTCATTGTATCTTTGCAGGCTCTGAAAAGTTGTCCTGATTTATACTTTCAAGTCTGTCTGTGCATCCAAGAGGACCAAAAAGTCTCAATGAAAAAAATTAGAAAATTTCTTTTGAGGTTGAAGGGAATCCCTGACATGCATGAACTAAACAAATTGATGTTCTCAAATAAAAAAGAAAGAAAAAAGATTTTACCAAAATACCATATAAGCATTAATTGTATAATCATTCTTCATCGGTTGGAGGAACTATGCTTATTATGAAAGGCAGTATTTACCGGGATAGTATGGGTTTACAGCAGCTTCCTCGGTAGCTGCTTTCTGCAAGAATACAAAGGGAAAAGTCTGTGCTCACAGAATGTAATCCTACCCCAGAAGTTTTAGTGGACTCAATGTCTACGTGCCACAGCTTTGCAGGTGTGATGGCTAAATTAAGTTTCACCGCACTCCCTTGGGATGGTGCCCAGGGAAAAAAAAACTAGGCCTGGAGATTTGAAGCTAAATCCCTCTGAATAATTTTAAAAGCAGATTGGTGGCACTCTGGAGAATAATGAAATGAAGCAGGGGAGGGAGGCAGGGGGATGCTGCTATCCAAGCAGGACTGAATCAGAGCGGTAAGGAGGGCGTACCAGTAAAGAGGGGAAAGACACAGGAGTCTGAGTTAACAGGTGGCTTGGGTGACGTTAGGGAAAAGATTATTTGCTTTTGTAATGCTAGGGAAAAGATTGATCATTTCCTCGTGCTGTGTGTAAAGGCAGAGGGAGCAGTGGTGGGTGAAGAAGGCAAGTGTGGAAAGGCAGTGGGTTTCCCATCAGTGTTTTACATCTTCCTATTTCAGAAACTGTTTGTCAAAGAGATCAGCGCAATCCATATGCTCTTTTGAAAATATTTCCAGCCTTCAGTACTGTAAACATAACTTAGCTGCTTTGTACAGTGTAATAGTGCATTACAAAACAATTTTGGCTTCCCTGCTTGTGTGTTATGTTCCCCTTTCATTTACAGCTCTCTGTCCAACATAGCAATTACTATCTACCTGTATCAGCTGAGCATCAAGCAATAGTAGTGTAAAATTGTGCTTATGAAGAATGTGGTGACCCTGGAGAGTCACCAGATCATTTCACTGGCAAGACCTCACCAGATCGTCTCACTGGCAAGACGTCAATAGACGTAGGTGCAGCTCTCCTTAGCTTGAGCAGAAAGACCATCTATTAGATCAATTTTAAGAAATAGCAAGAAATAATGTTAGAAATGCTGGTCAAGAAGGATCCCACTTCATTTGAGATATCTGGCAATAAGACTTCTGAGCTGGACTTAAAGTAGAAGTACTAATTCTATGGATTCTGATTCCTCCCACAGTCTCTGAAAGTACCTGGGTTGCGTTTGGACTCAGAATAATTTCTGATTAAGAATTTCCCTGATTTTGTCTGTCTTGATTTATTAATATATAATACATTACCTGCCACACTGACCTACTAACCAGCCTTCTAGCTGAAATGCCATAAACACCTCTACGCTATCATATTGCAACAGCTATGAACAATTTTGGAGCACACTTATTGCTAAACTAAGCATGCTGACTCTGAAAAACAGACTGCTTTGAAGATCTGTCATCCCCACAATTTTTTTTTTTTTTTTATTTTTAGAAGCATTCAGCATTGGCATTGACATGTCTCTGAGCATTTTATCCAGGTTGCAGGTTCACTATGCTGTACATGGTTTGGACGCTGTTGCCTCACAGCTAGCCCCAGGTGCTATCAGATCTCCATCTCACAGCTGAAAATGATGGTGAGGCATTGAAGTAGTTGTGCATGGGGTCAGCCCATGTCCAGCGTGACCAACCCTACATTTGGGCTCATAAGGCTGGCTGGACTAGGTAGTGCCCTGTGGAGTCACCTGGCAGTTTGAGCCCCTCTCCGATACCTGTATTACACAGATATTTTCCAGGATGTGGAGCAGAAAAGCCTCTGCTTTTCTGGATAATGTACTTGATTATTTCTGAATGATTTCTTCTCCATCGGTTGTAAACTCAACCAAGTATGCGATGACATCTATTTATTTTGAGAAGGCTTAGGAGGAGGCTGAGGCCAGCACAGTAGCATTCAGTTAATAGTGTAGAAAATGAAGACTCCAGTGCAGTGCATCAAAGACTTTGCTTCCATTAAGCTCTGCCAGTGCTTCACATGATCTTTCTGAGTGGAGAATGATGAATACATAATTTGAAGTGTGGGCCCAGTATCTACATACAAGAATAAGCTCTCCAAGGCAGAAATGCTTTCTTAAGCCAAAATGACCTCTCAAATGAGACTGCAGGGCTACTGTGCAAATGGGTGCCAGCCATCTGCTCCTCAGCTGGCAAATGCTGACTGTGCTTCAGGAGCTGAGTGTTCCTCCCATGTGGTTAATTTCTTCCCTGGCAAAAAAATGCTGATGTACAGTTTGATTTTAAACAATGAGAAGAATAATGGGAACTACAAAACAAATGGTCAGAGGAGCTCTGTTTCCCTCACTTGGCAAGAAGAAAAGCCATCCTGATATATCGAGTTCCGGAGATATCCTGCCTGACGCTTTTTCAAAGGCTGTCTGAGAGGTAGCTCATGATTGCACCAAATCAGTGCTGCAGAGCGTCTTGCCCTGAAATGGGAACAAGCTGCTCCGCTCCTAAGAGGTTTCTTTCCTTTTGGCTTTGGAATTGCTGGTTGGGGATTGCAGGGATGGGGTGGTGAGGTCTGCACCGTCCGCTCTGTCTGGGGACTTGAGACAGCCATGTGCAGCTCCAGGGTGGCTGAAGACACTATGCTTCCCACTGCGACCTCGCTGGTCGGAGGGTCTTCCTGAACTCCACACCACTAGCCCAATGTATTGAGTCACTAAAATGCGTGTGATCTATTTAAGTGCTTTTTAACCTTTTTTTAACAAAGATACATACACCTTTGCCTCCATCTCCCTATTCTTATGCTTTATATTTTGGATATTTATTGTACGGTTTAAGTATTTGCTTTAAAGAAAATGTAATTCAATGTCTCCCCAAAGATTTGCTGTTCCCCACAAACACTGCCTAGAAACATCTGCTTCCCTCATATGGATCTCATAATTTGTGCTTTGGATTTCATCCAGTGCTCTGTGGAAAAGTGATGCCTTCCAGAGACAGAAACCTGATTATGAGAAACCTCGTGGACAATAGTGAGTGCCTTTGTTGTAACTGATTTTGAAGACACAGACAGAGAGAAACAGAGATGGGAGAAGCGGTTTTTATGAAATGGTTTTTTTTTTTGCAGAGACATGTCACACACTCTCTTAGTCTCTTCAAGCAGACATAGAGTAGTCTCTGCTGTCCCAGTCTCTGCCTCTCTGGGTTTTTGACACTTCAGCCATCTCCCCTCTGTCTGTCAGGTGTGGTTGATCTCAAAGATAACCATGTTCTTGAAGTTTTACCAAAGTAGGTGAGTGGAAAAAGAAAAGGGCCATTTTCTCTGAGTGCCCTGACTGCAGCACTATGTTGTTAGGTATCCAAAAATCTATGCAGCAGAGAGAACTTGAAAAGAATATAAGAGTTAAACAAACTTTAATCAGTCACAATGTGCAAGTCTGCAGGACACCAGACTTCCAGTTCCAGAATTGATGGAAATAGGAAACAAAGAACTTACAGACTCCAAACATCTTGAAGAGGAATGACCTGTGCTATGTCCTGTACTGAGTGGGAGCTGTGCAGCCAGCAAGGTAAGACTGATGCTCTTCCTTTTCATGTCCCCCCACCCTTTCCATGGCTGTGGAAGACAAACCCTTTGGCTGAGCAGTGGTCCAAGAACATGGGGGAAGAAGCCCTGCTCCTTCACCTGCCTTCCCTTGCACCTACTGATGGTACATAGGGAGGATAATATGTTCCTTACCAGCCTATGTGCTTTTGGGACACAGCTTTTTTGACATTCCTCGGGCCTCCTCTTTGTGGTCAAGAATAACAGCTTAGGTTAAAATAAAACAGATGAAGAATAAGTGGCGGCAAAAAATGGTGAAGGGAGAAACTTGCCAGAAAAGGCAGAAATACGAAGTTCCTTTTAGGTGTTCAGTGTACGCGTCCTGTGCACCTACCCATTTGTCTTTGCAAACACAGTCTGAGGAGGAGATAACAGTCTTTACATACAGATCTAATGATTAGAGTGTTTGTCCAGGGACGCAGAGTTCAGACATGTCCTCAGCCTGAAGTGCCTGTGATCCCTCACCTCCTGCTTGCCCCCCACCCCCAGGACAGTGCATAAAGTGTTTGGGTCTGAGCGGAAACATTTTGCACTACTGTGATTAAAATCTGCATAACAAAAAGTCAGTTGGGCCGAATTTGCAGTTACTCAAGTATTTTATTGGCTTCAGCTCTGCATTTAGCTTTGCTCCACGTTCCTCATGGAGCTCTGGATAAATAGCCGTTCTGTGCTATATTGTATTGACCTCCTAAACATGTCGCAAGACTTAGAAGTTCAGTCTGTGGGAGCGGGAACTTCACTTACGTTTCATGCAGTGCCAAATCCTTTGACAAACATCAAGAAATGGTTCAAGATTACCATCGTCTCTGCGCAGGAAAGGTTTTACCTCTGCTGGGAGAAGTGCTGTGGGTCCACCAGGCTGCACGTTCGCTTGTGACATCCTACACTTCTTGGCTTTTGGTAGCTGCCCACACCCTTCCCTTGTGTTTGTTGTAATCGGTTACATATGTTGGTTTGTTTTTGTACACGTCCTGACCTCAAATAGGAGCAGGAAAATCTCTCTTTGGGAATAGCCGTGATGAGGTACATATCCTTTGTATCAGTGCTCGCCATCTTCAGTTGTTTGGTTTGGGCTCACCTCCTCGTATGCGCATTTTGGTCTTGCCAGGCCTCTGTATTTTTCTTCTTGTATTTTGCCCAAACTTACTCATAGGGAGAGGCTTGCCTTCCTGAGCGATGCATTTCGGGTGCTCCCACACGCTGCTATGTCCAAATAGCTTTTCATAAATGCATCTACATGAATTTTCCACTTAAAATTGCTGGGGTTGAGGCCTTGGTACTGTGCAAACCTGGACTATGGCAAATGTATCCATCACATCTTGACTGAGTGAAAGAAACAACTTCATTCCTCCATTTAGTTTTACGGTAGCACCTTATTTCTGATCCTTCATCCTCTGGTCTCCTTGTGCCTGAGGAAACCTCTGTCTTCTTGCCCTCCCCCCCTGCCCCGCCACCTTTCTGGAACCCTAATGCAAAAAGGTCCATCACTTTCAATGGTAAATTAAGTGCTGCTCTCTCACTCCATCTCTTGGTGCCTCCTGGCTGCCCTGGAGGAGCGTGCCTGGGCACGGGCCACCGAGGAGCCCCCAGCTGAACAGCGTAACCCTGCAAACATGAGCAGGAACGCCTTGCTCAGGGATCTCCTGGCTCCAACTTTGCTCCACAAGGAACCAAAGCTGCCAAGTTCCAGTCAGAGAGTAGAAAGAGGTCAGTATTTATGGGGTCTGAGCATTATTTTATGTCACAGGAAGAAAAATAGAGTAGATTGTGGTCACCAGTCTGCTTCTGCTGCACAGACACACAAGAAGTATCATTAACGTTGGAGTCCAGCAAAGATCTGGTTTGTTTACAGCGTAGCTCGCCATCTTTTTAATTTCTGGGGAATAGGTGTCTGCTTGTTTTTAGTCAAACATTCACCACATGGTACACTTAGGAAAGGAAGAAAAAAAGTGAAACAAAACAGGAATATGACTACAGTCTGCAGCCCGAACTCTTCAAAATACAAGTTGTGCTGAGGTAAAGCACTTGCCGGGACAGCAGCCATCTCTGGGTGGGGTTGTTTTGGAGGAGGGAGTTTTAAGTGGGCACGGACACGGATGAGGCAACTGCTGCAGTTTTCCTGAAATCTGAATGATGTTTTTAAAATTCACATCCTCCCTCAGAGCTTGGGGCTGCCGCCTGTGTCTGTTAAGCAAACATATCTCAGCTTAAAATCTAGCACGAAGCTCATGCCCAAATGGGCTGCTGGATGTAGTGCGCGTCAGCTAAATGCTTACTGATTTCAATGGATTTGGACCACACATCCATCTCTTCAAGGGCCTGATCCTTTCCTCTCTGCAGTCCAGCCCGAAGTCTGTTGCCAGGAGGGAGCGGGCTCTGGGTTTGCAGTTGGATGCTGTGCCAGTCAATGATGATGTGCCTGGGTTTGGGAAAGCCAAACTTGTGCTCCCTTGCACCCTTCCCAGCATGACTCTGCTTGCTCACCAGCCCTGCTCATCCTTCCTTTGTCCTATTCTTTATAATTATTTTTCCCAGAGGAGGCACCGGGTGGGAGAAGTGGGGCATCGCTTCTCCCGGGCTGCCCTCTCTTGGGTAGCAGCAGTGCTGTTGCACCTTCCCAAAGTCAAGCAGCGGCAGACACTTGCCAGGAGAAGTTTCCTCACCAAGGCCTGGCATGCCAGCGATGCTGAGCATCGCTTGAGCTCATCCCTTCCCCCCTGGGATGCTGCCAGGGACTGGAATCCAAGCCTCGGTCTTGGCCGGGCATCCAGGAACGGGAGACGCTGATGTGGCTCATTCACAGGAACGTTTGTGGTATATAGAGCATCTGAGTCCCAGGCAACTGGACTGCTAAAGCACCACAGCTTTAGTGGGTCGAGCCGTCCAGTCCCTGCAATTTGATCTTTGTTGGTGTAACGTACCCGCTGCTCCGAGCCCAGGGAAGGTAAAGCTTGGGGAATGCTGTCAAACAATGATGGGATGAAGCAGAAACTTGTTTACCTTCTAGTTGGGTGATCCAAGAGTGATATATGTACCTTCATTTTTTGTAATAAAACCTCATAAAAGATTATTTTTTGCCAGCCTCCACACTTTAGAAAAAGGTGGGGGAAACCCCTCCAGCTCAGTATGAAAAGGTGACTTTTAAAGACTCACTATTTGTTTGGAAGAGAAGGCAAATGGAGCTTGTTTGCTTGCTTTTGTTTTGTTTTTTTGGTAACAGCGTTGCTCAATATCTAATCTTCTGCAGAACACATAACTTCTGTTTCCTGTGTTATGAAATCCTGGAAACAGCCCTGAGTTTTAAGGAAATCAAGCGCACTTCTGCAGAGAAGATGCAGCAAAAGAGCTCCCTCTCTTGTCCATTATATGTTTTGGCCAGTTTGCTGCAACGTGGTTAAAACCAGAGTGAAACTGGCATTAAATTACATTGGATTGAGGGTTTATCTGGAGTATTCTGCTTTATGTCAGTTTAATTCAAATGTTTGGAAAAAGATGAGTAGCAAGCACTGGCATTCAACACCCAGCTGAAAAAAAAATCCAACTGTTTTTGATAAAGTACTAAAATATTACTTCTGAAATAAGTCCTTAAAAACACAGTGGGAGATATATCTTTCATGATATCTATAAAATATTCACCAAAACATGGTTTTGATTATATTTTTCTCATCAGCTTTCATTACCAGTAAAACTGCCTTACACAGGGTAAAAATAAAACTCTCTTTAATCCTCACTTATCCTCACTCAGAATCAGAGTGGCTGGGCTAAATCTAGTTGCGATATAAATCCAAAGAAAAAGGTGTTTTAGCATCTTTTGAGCCGCATCAATTTCTAATGGTTAATTACCGTGCAAAGCTAGAAACAAATCATTTGCAAAGTATCGCTTTTTCAAGGTAGCTCTAATAATCTTGCATATATAAAATATGGCTTTCTGGGCACAACTGTAACAAGAGTTGCATGTTCAGTGTTAAAGGCTCCGCTTAATCTGTGCCATACCTTGTAAAGTCAAGTTACTGCATTTGTGTGCTCGATTTTCCAATCAGAAGCTTGCATTTAAAGGGAAAAGGACTGTACTGAGAGGGCAGTTAATGATACAATGCTACTTCTAAACTGTAAATGTTCACTGTGTTTGGAATATGTTTTCTTTTATGAAACACATTCTCACCCTAGATTTAACATCCTGATTAACTGCATCACCAGTTTCATGACTTTAGTTAACTTTTTTTTTTCCTACCGAAAAAAGTAGATAATTTTCCTAGAAGCCTGGATCTGAAAGCTTTGCAGAAAATCACTTTTATGCCTTAGGAGTAGCCAAGTGCTTTTTGTTGACAATTCATCTGACATGACAAAGCAATTGCAGCCTTGCATCAGCCTTGTAACTTCTGCCCTGCAAGAAGACAGAAACCAAGCAGTGTATAAATCTGCCTCCAATTTTTCCCTGAGCTCTGTGCAGTCCTACCTGAAGGTTCCTATAGATTTCCCTTGATTTCTTTTCACTCAAGGCCAGACTGATGTTTGTGAAGAGGTTTAACTGCTATAGCTTGGACTGAAATCTGCCAGTCTTATCAAGGGTGGGGATACGGACTTTGCAGAAAGAGCTGAATGACTGTGAACACCATTAAATGGATCCCTAGTACTCAAGATAAATGATGTTGCCTTAAAACACTGGGCAGAAAGGTCTTCAAAGTCTGAGACAGGGATTAATTAAAGAGGGAAAACAGATCTTCCACCCAGCTTGGCTTCTTCCTTTTCTTAAAGAAACATTTCACTTAAACAAAAGTCTGATGATTCAATGAAAAGCTAATTTAATTGCCTTATTTGAAAAGGCTACTTCAGCAATTTCAGATTTCTTGTTGCTTCAATAAGACCAGGTATGATGGAATTTTTTCTGCGTATTGTATATTTCATTCCATCTTTTCATCATATAATCACACAATTTTAAGATGGAACTTCCACAGTGTTTTAAAATCATGCAGTGAGTTCTGTTACCTTGGTTTTAAGTGTTATGTAGGCTTTTCTAGTGATGGGAAACAGATGAGTACAACTTGGGAAACCGTGTGTATGTTAAGAGAAAAGTTCTTACTTTAGCAAACACAGAGTATGCAAAGGTAGCAAAAAACAGGTCTTTCCTAGAGAGGAAAATACTTCAGCCTTGCAGTGAAAATGGTGGTAACTTTTTGATATGCTTGTTTTCAAAAGTTCTTAAAAACATTTAATTTGATCTTTTCTAATTGAGGCCCCAAAACTTCCATGTGTTTCTTAAGTGGTCCGTAACATAGTGGAGAGATGTAGCAGATAAGAAATAAATTATAGAAAACAGCCTAGCCTTTTTAATGGGCTACATCCTCCAAGAAGGAAGCGAAGCTTCAGCTGAACTGGGACGCGTTTCCCTCCCCTCGGCAATGGCCTGTGCTGCTGTGTGTGTCTCTGCCGGAGGTGGTTCGGGGAGATGGGCATCCTCGCTGGACCACTTCTGCATCTCTTCTCCATCCCCTCTCTTCCCCTCTCTCTCAGCCAGCCGCAAAGTTGCCTCCTGGGAAAGAGAAGGGGCGACTGGGAAAGGGCGGCTTTCTTCCAGGAAACTCAGTTTTACTTCAACAGATATTTATTTTGAAACCGACACCTAGCACGTTGAAGGTGGCCTTGCCAGACCACTGGCTACTGTTTTGTATAGGCTTTAACACTCTGGTATCCTGCTGATAAATCAAGTAAAAAATAATAACAAAACTAGAACAGATGCCTATTTAAAAAAGGGAAAAAAGGAAGCTTGTTTAGCTGACCTTCACACAGAAACCCACAATCCATTAGGCTGAACTGCTCAGTCTTTGTTGGCACCAGAATAGTTTTGGTGGCATTGTGCACTGGGCTCCCAATGCTTTCTTTTTTCATTTAAATCTCCGCGAGCTACTGTGTAAATAAATAAGGAGTACAAGGCTGCACTGTCTCTTTCCGGAGCGCTCGGTGATGCTGTGCGTGCGGCCACCACGTGCTGGTTATCGACCACTTCTCCAACCAGCCACCCACCCCATCTGACAAAACAGGTCTCCCAGCCTGGCTTTGAACTTAATGTCAACAGACAGAAAAGTATGGGAAAAGGGCTCTCCGGGGTGGAGACCCCCAGCCCCTGCCGGGTTTTGCTGCATGTTTTCTTGCAAACCACAGCTAACAGCACAGGAATTTTCTGAAAGCCTTGCACAGGTTTCAAAGTATTGTGACATTGATTCCCAGCTTGGTGCTGTTTCAGTTTTTCCATACTTGTTTGGCCTTAAGCAACTTGAGGAGAAATTCAGAAGTAAACAAAAGGCAGGATGCTCTGGCTGAAGCTCTTGGAGGGTCACGCTAGTCCTAAGTCAGCTCAAAAACAGCTCAGACGATTGCTTTTTTTTTCCCAAAAAAATCTAAAGAAAGCCAGCTCACAACTTTGAAGGCTGTAATCCGTATAATAAAACACAGGGGTGGGTGAGGCAGATTCGGCAGCATCTGCTGAAAAGTCCCACACCATCCAGAACGTACAATAACGGTTGCTATCAGGCGGTGAACTCTCATTTACAGGGCCATATGCTTTACAAGGAATGTTGATAGGTTCCCCTTATCTCTGTTTGTCATCACTTCTATCCTTCATTTCACTGCTTGCAAAGGAAAACACTCCAAATTGTTAGCGTCCTCCGCTGAGCCACTGACATTTCTTATTTCTTCTGTTGCCCCTTCCTCCCTGGAGCTTTCTGCCCCCAAATTTCTGAGCTCCCTTGTCGTTTTGTTTTAAAGATGAGCAAGAGGTTAGTTTTACGCTGCGCAGTGGTACCCGTGCAGTTGTCTCTTTATAACTGGCTAGCAAGCTTGTCACCTGCTGCCAACATCTGAAGACAGGAGCTGAGAAAAAAATGACACAATAAAGCACACAAGCCCATAAAACCACACTTAGAGATTTGTCATGCTTCTCTGCATCCTGTGAAAAAAGGGCCCTGTTTTCACCCGCAGTCTGAAGGCTGCTCTGTTTCCTGCATGTGTTTCCACAACGATGTTGCATTCATTCCCCATATAAAACTGGTGCTAGCCCTGATACTCGCCAGCACAAACCCCGCAGCAGAGAGCTCCCCTGTTTTGGGGTGTCCTCACCTGCAGCGTGGTGCACCAAGGTGATTTGCCCAGTGTCCTGGAGTGCAAGCAGAGAAATGGGACCAGCAGGACTCTGCTGCGGCTGGGTTTGCTCAATACCGAATCCTCCACCACCTTGTAAGACTTCAGTGACAATGACGTCCCTTTTCCAAAAGAAAGAAGTCAAGTGTGGTGCGGAGGTCCCATGGGACCTGTAGGTGACAGCGGAGAAGAGGTGTTCCCTGGTCCCCTTCCCTGGTGCTTCCCCAGGGCATTTGCAGGACCCCCTTGTGCAGGGGCCTTTGGTACTGGGTTCTTGAGGAGCCTCCACCCGTGGGTGCAAAGCCTGCTCAGGAGGGAACTGGTCAACCAGGCTCCAAAGCACTCATCAAAGAGGGAGAGCAGATGGTGCTGGTGCTGCAAGTTGGGTTTGGGTTCACTGGTCCTTGGTCTGATCCAAGTGATGTAAATAGATATTTTGATCAGATCTACAAGCTGTAAATTGTCCTTGGTCAGATCCACGTGGTGTAAATAGATATTTTGTCCTTCTGGGTTTTCCACTGAGCAAGCACCAACCAGAGCACCTGGTAGGGGGCATTCCTCTTCCCGTTCCTTCAGGCTTTGTCAGTTCCTAGATTCACTGAGTTTTCTAGGTGATTTTGTACTACTAGTGACACAGAGCTGGGGACAAGGACCTGTGCTGCTCTTTGTCGTTCTCATGTGTGAATAGAAAACAGCATCCTGGTGCTCTCTCCATTCAAGATGGCCAGTCTTTTGCTGTTTTCATTTTCTCTCCTCTGCCAAAATTTGTGCATGTGGCTTATTACACAGAGCAGGAGGCTCTGCTTGTCGACATCATAAGCCTCAGTATATCAAAGGCAAGGAGATATTATCAAAGGCAAGGAGCTATCAGCTATCAGTACACAGAAATTTGGTAAAATGCCTATGGTATATGCAGGGAGAAGGGACTCTCTGTGGAGCCAGGCCAGCTCAGATGCAGTAGGGCAGTATTGCACAGGAGAAAGAGGGCACAAGGAGTTTCCTTGCTCAGGCAAAAAGTCTGAGCAGGGTAACAGCCCCCTGGAAAACCTCAGCTGAGTGCAACACCAGGAGCTCTGCAGGAGGTGGAGGAGCAGGAGAGGAGGGCCGAGACCTTCTCTTCCCCACGCTGAGTGGCAGAGCTGGTCTTGTGCAGATGGGTGGCATGAAAGGCCATGGTGAAGCCACTCAAGGAGCTGGCTTTGCCCTGCTCTCCTCAGTCAAAAAGGCAGTGAATGATTCAGGAGGTGTCTTTAATGCTGGTTTGGTCTGAGGTTTCATTTAATTCCAAATTCAGAGTATTTTCTTACTGAACTAATTTTGTCCTTCGTATTGTGTTGTTACCTTGCTCTTGCAGGGGAATCAGTCCGGAAGCTCAGCTGCCTAGCACGGAGAGTGAATTGCAGCTTGCCCTGTACCGCTGCAAAATGTCCATATTCATAAAAAAATGCTTGTTTTGCAAAAATAAGGAAAGGGGGCAGGTGTTGTCGCCTGTAACATTGCCTGGCTTTCCAGTATTTTCGCTCAGATAACTTTATAGACTCAGGAGAGTCACACTTTAGGGATGCATGGCAAACGGGCCTTGTAGGAAAAGATTGATGGCTAGATGGGTTGTTTTGACACATCTGAGAGTCTCATCTCCTGTGTGCTTTTAGGAGTGCAGAATGTGTAATTTCCTTCGTTAGGTAAGGGCTCGGAGGATCTGCTCCTCTGCTCCTCCTCTTTCTTGGAGCAGCTTTCAGTAACACGGCTCAGATATCAACCGAGCTTATGGTTGTGCCTGAGCCACCTCCTGGGGTTGGCTCATTGCGAAACTTGGAGAAGGGCAGGTGTGGGCTGGGGGCGACAGCTGCAGACACAGAAGGAAAACTGTTAATATGGGAGGGATTGCCTGTAAGGAAATAATTGCAAAATAATTGGAGAAACTGGGATTCCTTTGCCGGAAAATACTTTTTGTCAGCCTCTGACGTCCAGTTGCATGGTAAGAAAGTAGTAAAGAAACCTGACTCACTTTTTATACCAAACAAAAGTGCCTTTCTTCCTTAATAACATACCAAAGGTATGTTGTTTGTTTGTTTGTGTGAGGCAAGCGGATCTTTCAGTGGGAGCACAAAACTGCAGGGCTCACAGCTGTGCAAACGGAGGGCAGATTTGCAACTGCCCAGCACAGGCAGGGCTGCTCTGTACTGGGGCAGGGGTGGAAAAAAAGAGGCTTCCAAGTTTCTTTTTTGAGAATTCCCCTTTGTTGACTGCTAGCTCGAAGCTAAGCAGGGAGAGATGTAAGCATGTCTCTTCATATGGCTGGGGTTTGCGCATCTTGTCTGGTAGCAAAATATGGTTGTTCAGGTAGAAGCAAGTATATTTCAAATCAGCAACTGCGCTTTCCGGAAAGGTGGTCAAGGTCCAGTTCGCCCCTCTCAGCTCGCCCAGGCAATCAAGGTGCAGATGGCCACCACTCTGTCCCCTGAGAGACTGCCTGCACTTCCATACTCCACAGTGCAGCACGCTTACACTGATGGCCTGAGTGTGGGCAGCTCCCCCATCTAAGTGGGTACGGGAACCAGAGGTGATGTCTCGGCTGGTGTGTGTTGCCAAGTCTTGTGCGCACACGTTTCTCTTCCCACCTCCTGTCTTCTAGTCTTGCTTTCTTCTCTTGGTCAGGTCTCTGGGCCTCACTCAATGATGGACAGGTCCCACCTTGGGGTACTACCTCATATCTCAACTTTTGCCTTGCAGTGAACATGCCTTTCCTTTCGTTTCTCCGGTTTTTTTGATCACAGCATGTCTCTCAGCTCCCACCCTGTCTCCATGCTTGCCCTTATCCAGCTGCCCACATCCTGGCTGCCATTCCCACCGTTGGCCTTTGCTTTGGCAAACAGTGCTGTAGGTAGATGTTCAGGCAGCGCGACCGAGGAGCGCAGGAGGCTACTGGAAGATGGCAAAACAAAGGGCTGACACATGGCGAAATGCCACTGCAAAAAGGTTCCCCGCGGCGAGTGCGGTGGCCTGGAACGGCCTCGGCCCCAGGGCTCAGGGGTTGCTTTTTCTGTGCCATGTTGACTTAACTTTGTAAGACGCCCATCTTGACCGCATCTGAGCATCCCTGTGGAGTTGTCTCTTTGTTAACTGTGTTATCAATTAAAGCCTCGCTGTAATCCAAAGAACCTTTCTGATTACCCTTCCTGGCACACTTTGTATTAAAATGGCTCTTACCCGTTCTAGCCTGCTACTTCTCCTGCTGCAGAAGATATCTGAAGCTTTTCTCCCCGGTTCAGAAACTCCTTTTGTCAGTTTTCCCATCCTGAGGTAGGAAAGGAGCAGCTTACCTGCATTCCCTCAATGCTGGCCAACAGGGAACTGCAGACCTTGGTCTTTGTCACAGCCTTGTCTGTTATGAAACAACAAAACCCCAGCGACTGCATTTTTTTTTTCCATAGCGGAACATTTTAGAAGTCAGATGGGAAGTTTTTCCAGCGTGATGGCAAAGATAAACTGACTCCTGGTGATTTTAGGAGTTTGGAGAATTAATTTCCATTGTATTACTTAATTCAATTTGCTTGCACAAATGCTTGCAAAAGTACTTTCGCTGTACTTTTTCTAGCTTATGTTTGTCTAGCTTGATAGAGAAATGGGGTCTGGCTTCTGCAGAAAAAAAGAAAACTCCCCTGCCCTTTGAGAGCCGATGTTCATTCATCTCCTTGCCCTCGGTGCATTTTTCTGTCCAGATCCCCATTCTCAGAGCTCATTACATTCCCCATCTCCTCTCCCCTCCAGGCCCCAGCAAACGTCTCCCACTAGCCCTGCAGTCTGACCTTGGACCTCAGTTGCTCTCCCTATCTGACCCCGGCTGAGGATTCCTGGCAAACCTCCAAGCCGGGGAGCTCCGGGACAGAGAGGAGGAAGGACAGAAGTTTGCCTTTCTTGACTCTCGTTCTCCCTAAGACACACGGCAGATGCAATAAGGGGTCATCACTGGGCACGCAGATTCACGCTTCCTGAAAGAATCGTTTTTTGGGGGAAAACTTACCCAAAATGGAGGGCCAAAGTACTTGTGCTTTCTGTACCAGTTTGTATGAGCACAGCGATGCAACATCAGGTTTTGGCACAGGATCCAGAAATCGTAGGAGAGCTGGGAGGGATGGGGGAGATCAAGGCTTTGGGAAACAAGAGACAACAAGTCTAAGTGCAGCTTAGACGTTTAATTATGCTTTAACCCAAACCATAGCTTTTAGCAGTCACCTTACTGCTTTCAAGAATGCATTTTCATTCCTAGCTATAAATCAGTCCTACTCAATAACTAGCAGTTTCACACAAAAAGCAACTGGCTAGCGTGTGGTAGAATGCAAATAGCAATTGGAGAAGGGATGATATTAAGACACAATAATGAAAGTTGACATGTTTGGGATATCTGGGACCAGTGACCCTACTGGTCATCTCTCTCTCTTGGTAATTGTAATTGACAGGCTGCTGCATTTGCAATAATTTAGGAGTACTACAGGAAAAGTAATCCAAAAGATATTTTGCAGGAAGGTCTTGGGGAAAATTGTCTCTATACACACGCTTCATTCTCTGAGAAGTTGAGAAGGCAACTCTATTCCCATTTTTTTGTGAAAGTAATACATCCCAAAGGTTAAAGGATATTTAAGATTTATGATGACTGACTGCAGAAAATGGTATTTTATACTTCTGGAGTATTTTACCCACTCTGCTAGCCTTTGGCAGGGCTTGGTCCGAGAGACTCATCACTATAATTAATACAGCTTGTCAGCCCTCAGTTTCTGAAAAATCTCAACTTTCTTTTTCCAAAGTAGTGGAAGTGTGAATCCTCTAATTGCAAAATGAAGCCTGAGTGAGTGAATGGATGTCGTTATCCACAAAGGATGCTCTGAGCTCTAGAAATCAGCACGTTTACATTAAAAGCGTTAGCACTGAACTCTAATGATGTTCTTACAGATCACAGTTACTAGCTATTTCTTCATTGATTTTACCAACAACTATTTAGGACCCCAAGATTATGGACAGTTTTATTTCCTGGGGAAAAAGTAACCATTTGGACTTTTTTTTTTTTTTTTGCCTTTGGACTTTTTCCCTCCCTTCCTCCACTCTGATGCTTAGTTCTAGGAAACAACTTAAAAGTAAATACCTTCACTGAATAACTTTTTCTCTGAACACTGGCATTAATTTCTGAACATTAGCATCCTGGGCAGATATTAAAATGAAGTCCACACTGTGGCCACGTCTTTGTGTGCTCCTGACCTGTGCAAGTAGCTGGTCGGTATCTATAAGTCAGGCACCAGCACAAACACGTGCCCAGTGGTTGCCTGGCTGGTGGCATCTGTACAGAAATGTCAGAGGAGTGGACACAGATGAATATACAAGCTGGGCATGTTTAAACATATGTCTGTAGTTATACAATATAGATTTTGAAAAACCTACCTGCTGTTTCGATAGAACAGGGCCAGCGAGTCTCCTGGGTAAAGCTGGGCTTTGCCCAAATGCCAGCTTGTGTGCTGAAAACCTCTTTCAGAAGCACATTGCGAGTTAGCTTTTCTGGGAAACGTCACAGGCAGTTTTCCTATATCACAAGGTAATTTTCAGCACAGACAGATATCACTCTAGTTTCCTTCTCCTGTAGTACCTTAAAATCTTACAACTGTGATTCCTCCAGCAGGAAAATCAAGCAGACTTGCTGTCACTCTCCAGATGGGAACTAATGTATGCTGTTATAACATACAATTGCACCTAAAGCAGGGAACCGAGAAGCACTGTGGCATTCCTGGGAGTCTGGGACCACATTGACTCTGACTTAAGGAGAAATCCAGGTGTGCACCTTGCTCCCAGCAGAACAAAATCCACGTGCATTCACTGGGAGAAAGCCAAGCTGCCCCAACAGGTCCCAGTCTGGGTACAATTTCCTCAGAATTCTCCTATAAAGTTGGGGACAGATAAAAGAAAGGGAGATTTCCTAACTGACCGTTTATCCTATATCATTTTTCCCCATTGCTGGAAAAGTCAATATTGCCTGGGAGCTTGCAAAGAAATTTGACTGTGGGAATATGGATGTTACTTGGATGAAGAGCTGTCTTGCTCTGGAATTTGTGGATCAGTGCAAATAGCTGTTAAATATAAAACATTCTGTATATGTACATGCACCCAGGCTCCTTTAAATCACAAACTCATTTCAAGCCAAACTTTGAAAAGGATTCTGCAAAAGAAAAAAAAAATGAAAATGCGGCTATCAATAACACAGTCAAAATTTGTGCTCTGAATAGTCACCTCATCAGAAGACTTGCTTTATTCTCTTTAAATGTTGTTTTATATCAGGGTAGAGATCATTCTCAAAGGGCGATCTTTTAAAACTCTTCTAGTCCACCCAGTAGCTTTGTGGCAGGTATTTTGTCTGGGACAAAACAACTCACTTCCATAAATCAGCTGTAATTTAGGAGGGAGTAGTATCTTTTAGTGGACTTGGCATTAGTTCATTCTCTCACCAAAATTTTAAATAGTTTGAAGTTTTACTGACCATGCTGCACAGCTAAGCTTGGTTTTGTTGAATAACAGTTAAGGATTTCAGTGTTGTTATTTTCTCCCTGCTGTCTATAAAAGAGACAATCCCCACACTAGGGCCAATGCTCACTCTTTGCATTGGAAGTTCTGCCTTTAAAGAAAATATGAGCATTTCATTTGAAGGTCCATGTGATAATTCCTTCATAAAGCGTGTCTAATACTCTTTCCCTTCAGGGAACCTGAGGACAATAATTTTTGTTGAATGTTTCCTTTTCCAGTGTTTCCGAACGGCAGTGAACCACTTGGCATTTTGCTACTAGTTTTCTTCTGTGCCTTTTCTAGCCTTTCAATGGCCTTCCCATATAAGCCTCTCTCTGCCTAGAAATTTATTTATTTTTTAATCTTCTATTTGACTGCTCTAATTTGCTCCCATGTTACTGCCCCTTAGAGGCTGGTTTGGGATTATCACAATAATTTGCTCGTTCCTGTGTGGTACCACTTAGAAACACTTCTCCAGCAGCAGCCTTGCTTGCTTATCTGGTACAGCTTTCCAAGGCACCTTAAATCCACCACTTCACATCTATTGACTATTGCTGTTGAATTCCCAGTTTCTTTTGTTCTTTGAGGCTTTTATGTGGAGAGGCTACAGCAAAATCCTTTGAAATATGGGCTATGTTCTGTAGAAGTAAACTGGGGCAGGGGGAAGGGGGCAGAAGGAGGGGAAACATCCATTAATTTCATCGAAGATAGATTAGCAGCAATGTCTTTAGCCTTTTCAGTTCTTGTTTGTTTGTCTAAGCTTCATTATTTCAAATGGGCTAAAGCGGTCTCTTCAGCAGGAAAACGTTAGAGCCATAATTAATTCAAGGCATTTGGCATTTCCTGTCAAAATGGCAGACATTTATCAAGCCGGGAAGATTGCTGAGTTTTATGTCCACTCGGGGCTGATGCTCAGACAATTTTCCCAGCATAGCCCCCTGCACAACTCACACGTCTCTCTGTTTTGAATTCTTCCTCCACAGCCAAACCCAGTTCCTCACCCTGACCCTCATTCCTTTCAAAACTTCTTGTCAAACCCATTGCTACCACCTCTCCCTACCTTCTCCTAGGGCACTGGTCACTCCATGAGACGTGGCTAGAATTTGCCTGGCTCCCTATGCCCCGAGGAGGAGCAGCGGGTTACCAGTACGTGCTATGGGGTTACTGAGCCACCTCCCTTTATCATGGTCACAGCGCCTGAGCGGGGCAGGGGACCTGGAGTCATACCACCACCTTGTCGCTGTTGACTGCTGGGCTGGCCAGGAAACTGCAGCAAAAGGGGACAAATAATGAAAAACAGGGAGTAAAGAGCTTTGGAGTGTTTAAAGGAACAAAGCCATTGGCTAACATGGCTGGGTGCAAGCCAGCTCCAGACTTTCAGGCACATTAGCAGAAGGCTGTTAAACAACACTTAAACAGCAAAACAAAGAAACTCTTCTTGGCAGCAGGGCTCTTCCATGGGGTGCTATGCCCCTCAAGAAAACTTCCTGGCAGCTATCTTCCTTGGGCTGCAGAGACGAACCCAGTGACAAGGAACGGCTTGACTACAAACAAAAACAATATCTTTAAATACTTATGTGATTTGGTAGCATTTGGATTCCTCCTTCGGCATTTTGTCTGTTCTGGCTCTTTGCATATGGTCACAGCTCTCACGCTGCTGTCTGGAAGACACAGACTCGTATTTCCCGCCCCCCCCCCGCCCCGCCTCGTTACAGCAGAAATGGAGTGGATCACTCAGAGGACACGTCCATTCACAAATGTTTCTGTTGCAGAGATTAGATGTCAATGAACGAGTGAAATGGTTTTCTGATTTGTCAAAAGTCCAGCAGGTTAGACTTTAACTTAGCAGAAAATGATCCAATTAGATGTGACAGAAGCACAAGAAGTCTATAGTACAGCCCTGTCTTGTAACTACACTGAAATTAGGTGAACAAATCTGGTTGTTAATGGCTTTAGAAAAGTAAACTCAGCATCTAAATTTGACAGCTATGTGGTTGAACTGATAGATATGGTGATTATTGTTGGCATGCAGCGGAAAAATAGAATTACATTGTGTTTAATCAAAGGGACCTAGTCTGGGATAAGCCTTGGATCCCTCCTCTACAAGAAAAACAGCCTTTAGAACAAAGGAAGTTCTGCATAATGTTATTTAGTCTGCGCAAACCGCTAACTGTATGTCAGAGCACTGATGAAGTCACTGCTTAGAAACCATTAAGAGATAGCGTACAATCGATGCAATATACTCTGCTTTAGTTGGGAGACAGGCTTCTGGCAAGCAATGCAGTGGTCAAGTCCAATGTGCGCACACAAAAATTACCAACAAACTGTGGTACAGCAGATAAAAAACCCTGAAGCTTTCTGCCACCCTAAAAAAGAGTTTTCTTTTAAAATGTGCTGTAAACTCTCTTTGTGCTGTCTCTCATCTCTACTGTGAGTCAGAATAGTAGATTCGTCTGAAAGCGAAAATCTCCAAGGACCAGTTTGAGATTAGAGAAAATATGTCATCTGGCCTCTTATCAAACTTTAGTATGCATCTAATGCTGACACTAGTGGTCAAGGGAAGAAGTGTATTCTTTACTTTGGTTAAAAAGCCATATTTCCTGCATGAAAAGAGCCCTTGCAGAATGAAAACTGCCAATAGAAATGGATACCTGAGCCCTAACACATCATTTGCTGGGGGAAACATTTTAATTTAGTTCACCCCCACTCAAAAGCATCGAGCAAATTAAATCATGAAGGTAAGGTGAATCACGTGGGACCAGGTGCTGTAGCTATCGGAGCGCAGAGGAGAAGTGAGGAGTGGAAGAGTGTGAGTGCCATCCATTGCCTATCACTGAATAAATTAGAGCTGAAACCTTTCTTTTGTGCGGCTTGGAACAGACGTGGACCTTGAAGACAGAAGATTTGGACCAAAAGACAAGTCATTCCTTTATCTAGTTGTAATTAACTGCAGGTGGTTTTTGCTAACATAATGCAGGTTTGAGGCTCATTTATCTTTTTTTGGAGACAGCATAGCTCTCACATTTTTGGGAAAAGTCAGAAGAAAAAAATTAATTGTTTTCTGATTATGGCAGATCACATCTTTCTGTTTGAATTCTTGCCTGGTTTTATTTTCTTTTGATAATGATAACACTGCCTGCCACTCTCTGACAGATGAGCTGAACATTACACGGGACAAACCGAAACTGGTGAAGGCCTGGGCCAACACCGTTAAAACTGAGTCTTGTCTATCAGAACAGCTATGAAAACAGATGTTTCTACTGGTGCATACTTGTCTCTCTCCCTGCCAGTAAATCAGTATCATCAAATTCTCTTACTCAGTCTTACTCTGCATTTTGTAAGAGAAAGATTTTTGAGTGATTTCTTCCTTCTCACTTCTTGGCCGTGTCAGCTACGAAACCCTGTAGCTCTGACACATCTCTTTTTCCTCTCTCTCTCTCTCTCTCTCTTACATCAGCGTAAATCAGGAATAACTCACTGGAGAAGCCAAGGCAGTATAAAACTGCTGGTATAAAGCTGGGGCTCTTGTTTCTATTCCACGCCGGCCTGAGAGCGGACACCTAACACCGTGTTGCCTGAACGCTGCTTATAATTGTATTCCTCTCTGGAAATGGGATCCTTCTTAAGGGAGCCCCGAGCTCTGGGTATTTGGGCTCTTTCTGGTCCCTTCAGCCTCCAAAGAGAGAAAGGGGTTAAAAAACCAGTGGGGAGATGGAGAGGTGCAATTAACTGAAACAGAATAAGATCTACGTGGACTTCGTATGACTTGGGATTCAAGAGTTGCATGAGGTGGCTCTGCAGTGGTGACTGAGAGGAGTCGGGGATAAGCTCCAAGAAGGAGCTTGTGTTTCTCGTGGAAGGAGAAAAATATAATGTTATTCTCTCCTTGTGCTGCAGCTGAAGCTGGTTCGAGTGGTCTGGGGCAGCAATGCTCCTTAGCACAAAGCAAAAAGCAGCAAGAGACATTGGAGCTCTCTGGATCCTTTTTGTGTTGCGAACAGCCACTTGCCTGTGTCCATTGCGACAGCAGGAAAGAAGAAATCTGAAACTGCTCCCCTGCCCTGGTTTTTAAGGAAGTATCAGGCTCTGGCAAGTTTGGACACCTGCAGCAATTGACTTCTTTCCAGCATAAGTCCAAAGGCACGGAGCTTCCCAGCAAATCATTTTCTCCTAGGGAAGAGGGGGAACACGGAGGGAAACTCCGAGGAGATAATACAAGGGCAAAATGTTTCAAAAGAAAAATGCTGCACAGGCTGTGGGTTGGGAGGAAGGAGGAAAGAAACGGAACACGCAAGACAAAGCGCATGTTTGAGGGAGCTACAGCTGTCATTCAGTTTCAGTATTGGTAGTTATCTTCAGGAAAAAAGTCGAGTGGGAAGATGTGCTAATGTTTAAGGCTGTTAGGATGGGTTTAAAAATCTCAGAGATGCAGGGTGGGTATTTGATCGAGGCAGATCATATCGCCATTTTCTTCACCTCCCCAGCAAACACCAATAAGACTGAGAGAACTGAACATACCAGCATAAATTCCTGTCTTGACTATGTGGGAGAAACTCCAGGACAACCCTTCAAATATAGTCAGGGCCAGATTTTGGCCAGAGCTGTAGGATGCATTAGGGCACTGCTGCGATACCCACAATGGGCAGTGGGTCGAGTCAGTCAGCTCATTTAATACTACACTGAAGTGTTCCCCCTTGCTCAACATGGGTATAGACCCTGCTGTCACTTTGGTGTATAAGTAGAGTTGCCAACTATTTAGTTTCTCTTTTAAATGCTTGTGTTATTTTTGAGAATTATGACCTGTTTTCGTGCTTATATTACAATTTTTATAAATTTAAAGTCAGCTTCCAAAGCATTTTTGTCCAGGCTTTCCTGATGATTTTGTCTTGTCTAATTCAAGAATCTACATCCTTAAATCATTTAACTTCTCCAAATATGCATTTGAAGCCACTAACTGAAAACTTTCAGTTTTTTCAAGCCAATTTCATTTTGAACAGCTGAACTTTCAGCAGTGGCTGTGAGGTGATGCAATTTAGTTTTTTCTTGGTTCAAAGCTAAAGCCAAGAAACCCTGTGCTTGTCTGGCACATCAGCATGGAAATCAAGGGGCATAAGCAAGCAGATCGTCTAGCCCCCGAGGAATATTGTGTTGTATGGCATGGATAGGAATAATATATGCATCTATACATGCAAAAAGCATTAAAATTGCTTAATATAGTGTGTACAGACGCATTTGTAGCTGACAGTGACAATAAATTAGATGCATAAAGTCCATAGAATGTGTTGGAAAATAAAAACTCAAAAAAAAAAAAAGAGAATAAAAAGTGGACAAATATTGCAAAACATAGATTTAACTCCCAGCATTTGTGGAAAATCTTTAAGCTTTGTGAAGGCTATAGTTACACATTTACAGCAGACTTGATTTCTTATGAAGAAGTTATTCAGTCTTCCCAACTGCACTATGATTTGTGCTTGAAATTCGTAGTATATTAATGGATTTTAAGTGGTTCCAGCAATTCCATTAAAAGAGGATGGAATAAATAAGTGAACAGTTTGCCAAAGGTGGAGACACCACAGTTGTGAAACCAGCCAGTGGTTTATGTCAAACAGAGTCATTTAAAAAATATAGTGGTGAATTAAATAAAAGTGACTTAAAGATTAGGTATTCTACAAAGTGTTGCTCTAAACGAAGACAGGGGTATGAGCAGTAACATCTGGATGAAATAAAGCCCCATCTGAGAACTAAAGTAAAATAACATTGCTTATTTGAACAATTTCTGTGTTAGAAAGCAGAACCTAATACCAAGAGCAAGAGTCTCTGGGAGTTTTTGGAAGAGGGACAAAAAGTCGACAATAGATACAAATTTTTCAGCAGCTTTACTGTCCGTGTTAAATTAGATGCTTTTTAGCATTTGCTTATGACGTGCCCGTTGCCTGACCACCCTGCCTGCTTGGGGCTTCTTGGGGGTGTAAAGTCAACAGCAGGAGAGGTAAAACCAGCTGGGAAGAGAGCAAGGGTGGGACAGCACTTAATTGCAAATGTATTGCGAGATAATCCCTTCTTTGTAACTCCTCTGCCTTCACCTGGGGCAACATGGGGAGTGAGTATATGTGTCTGCTTTTGCTTGTGAGAAAAAATACGTAACAGCCAAGTCTAGATTTCTTTTTGCTCAGTGTTTTACTGCTATCTTGGTTTTAGTCACTATGGAGGTTCCACACATAAAGAGATTCTTACTTTCATAAGAATCATTGTCTCACATGTAGTAATTTCCTTCTTTTGGCCCGCTTCTTCCTCATCAACCTAGCAGGGAATTGTACACACCAGGGTTTATTTAGATGATCTTTCAAGTGTGCTTCCTGTTTATAGAGTCACATAGCCACATGCACCAAACAAAATACGAGGCCAGGGAACGGAGGATACCACGCTAACAGGAAGCACCTTCATGTAAATAATGGTGGTGCTCCACACCATCCCGTAACTGCATCTTCCCGCTGGACGTGACCAGCTCTGAAATACTTGTTTGGAAAGAGAAGCATTTTTTTTTTCAACAGGATTAAGCAAATGAGAGATGGTCATGCATTTGCCTTTAGACCAAAAAAATAGAAAAGGTGAGTTCTGAATCAGAATATAGAGGTTTTGCTTTGTGTAACTGATGCTATCGTATCTTTGGGGGAGTTGAGCGTTGTTTTGCTTGATGGACTGAAATGATTTCATCTTGGTATTATTTACCTTGACCGTATGAATTAACCTTCAAGTATGCAGTGGGGAGAATAATGCAGGTGATGGACTGGGCTCCTGGGAACACACAGTTACACTTGCTGAGACATCTATTAATCCTAGGGTACCTATTAATGGTGTGATTATATCTGTTATTATTACTATATTTGTGCCATTATTTAAGGACACAGCATAAAGTCTTGCCAGAGTGCTCTCTGAAAAGATAAGTGTCTGCACTTGCAAAAATGTTTGTCAAATAAAAAAGTGAAGACAAATTTGTTAGTTTTTAGAAGAAAGGTCTGGGGGGTTGTTTTTGTTTTGTTTTGTTTTTTAAATTTGACACTAAATGTTGATTTAAAATGAAGCTGAGAGTTTCTGGAAAACCTTTCAAATTTTATGGTGCTGCCCAGTGCTAAAGGATGAAAGATTTGTTTCTGCACCCAAAATGGACCTCGGTGGTCCCTCAGTAGGTGACAGCTGTCTGTGACCCCCAGTAGGCCCAGACCTGCATACGCTGCACTGATCTCACCCGCTCACAAACAGACAACAAAGATTATCTAGAAGCTCCTTGGTGAACAAAATTAAACACTGCAGGTCAAATGGAAATCAATTACAAGCTGTGCAGAAGACTGTGGAAGTCAACACCATCTCTCACCCATGAACTGGGATGGAGGCAATCAAATGTTAGGTCAGTTCAGGTCACCCTGTGGCTTTGGTGTTCATTTTTCACTCAATATAGGGTAGGGAAATCTAAACACCTAAGACAGTGGATGAAGTTAACGGATGACTCAGACACACTGATAGATCCTGTGCTGAACACATTGTGCCAGTACAAAAAAATAAAATTATTTAAGCAAAAACAAAGCTCTCTTTGTAGTAAGCACAAGCATAGTCACATCCATCTAAACAAAATCTGTTAATTTTTGCATTTAAGTCTTTGATTTATGTATGGAATCCATTTGGTATCATCTGTCTGATGCAATTAAACACTTTTCAGCATTGAGCCTCTCAACATTTAAATGAACACAGAATCGTTTTTCCTCCACAATACTAACAGTTGGCAAGACTTTCAAGTAGAGCATCAAAATGAATTAGAAACCCAACACCCATTCAGTTCTGTTTCTCTATAGCACAGTGGTTTGAAATGGCTTACGGAATATATATATGGTGTTACTTAATGCTGCTCATCTTTAAAAAGAGCCATGAGCTGGGATGGCATCAGTACTTCAATTTTAAATGCAAGTCATGACTCCATGGCTACAAGTTGCGACTTATGAGTCCATAATGTGTACAAAAGTAACCTCCATGAAGAAATACATTTTCAGTTTATCTAGTTATTGCAGACTTCTGTTGCTATGACAAGGCTGTACGCATCATTTATTAGTTTTGTGTTTTGACATCATGGGGTTACTTTCAGCATGAGGTGGTCACCAAAAATGCGGGGTATTGTAGGGTGGGTCCATTGTACAATGGTGATGATGGACAGGGATGTCTTTGCCACAGTACTTTTTATTTGCAAAGCATGTACAAAAGTCCCGCAGGCACACATGGGATAAAACACCCCAAACTTTGTTAACCAAGCACCTGACCCAAAACCTAAGAACTGTCTTACCAATGCTTTGTTGGCTTTGAGTGACTTCAGCCTCTTTCTCTGTGCTTTTCTTTACATTTCCTGATATTTATTGTTCTCATTTTTGTAAAAACCTACCCTCAAACAAAAGAAAGCTCAGCACAGCCCCATCTTGCTGCTCATCCATTCCTGAGCAGATACAGGATGTGTAACCTGCCTCTGGTTGGGACGGCGATGAATTCCTGCATCCTGAGGTCTCTGGACTTTGCTGTCTGTAACCCAGAGGGAGGCTGCCCATCAAACTGGTTGAAAGTCGTGAGCGTACCCACATTATAATTCTTTCAGTGCCTGTGCTGCACAGTCAGTGATATGTGTGAACTTTTGGACTGCCTTGTTTAGATTGGTATTTTGGGACAAGAATTTTATTTCTTGTGCCTGATACAGAGTTGGGCACCTAAGGTATTTAACCAACAGTGAAACCTTAGCAATGGGGAGCCTGATGGATTTGTCTGTGGTCTGGGTGTTCTTAGGCAGTTGAGCATTCTCCATCAATATTGCAGCAGGTTCCTCTCTTTCATGGAACATGGGATTAACACAGTAACAAAACGTAATTTCAGTCTATGCAAGATGAAAAACAACAATACTAGTAAGTCTACATATTCATGAGTATATCTATGCTGCATTTATTTGAAGAAAACCATCTCTTTCTCATAATTATTTTAAGTGTAGAAAACTACAGTATCTCATATAAGTCTCCCTGGCCAGGAGTCCCAGAGGGAAAAGTTAATTTGTGTAAAATTAAATGGATAACAGAATCTATGCTTTTAAGATAGGAATGTGTCCCAGGAGGTCCTGGGTCAGAGCATTAAATATTCTCCCTTGATCCCAGGGGCTTGGCTTCAATGCATGCTGGGATCTGAAGTCTCCATTGATAGGTGACTGCAGCTGCCTGCAAGGAGTCTCAACTGTGGAGTTTTATGGTTTGCATCTGGCTCACAGCTCATACCTTAAACATCCTCCAGGGAGCTGATAGTTTCATTTTTGTTCTTAACACATAAGAACAAAATTAAAATGAAAATCTGAAAGGCAAACCTTTTTCCCAATCGATGTGAGGGTCAAGGAAATACCTCTTCTGCAAAAACATCAGGAAAACACATACAGAAAAGCAGCTATCACAAATAAAAGTAAGCAGCTATTATAACACCACTAGCAATCTCCTTTTAAACTGGCTAGCAAGTGTGGAAAAGTTGAAAATGTTCTTTCAAATGACTTCCAACAGCAAAGGGTAGGATATTGCACTGGGCAGGATATTCTAGCAGGTGGGTCCTACTACCTTCTGCTCACACCTGTTTCCATAATAAGTCAAAGCAAAGAACTACTTTCCATGTTTCTGTTTTTAAAAGTGAACTTTCAAAAGAGAACTCTGCCATGGCTCTGCCGTCACAAGCGGTCTAACAGCAGCGAGGGGGACACACGCAGAGTCCAGAGCAGAAATGTTGATGGTGTCCTTGAGGACAGGGCTCCCCTCTTACCACTTAGGCCCTAAATGCATGAAGGGCTGGAGCTTAGGGGCTTTCGCCACCAGTTTCTGTTTGCCAGGGGGTTGTTTGGCAGCAGTGCTCCCATACCTGCCTAAGGCTTCTGAGCAGTGCAAGGGGAGATGGTTTTCCCTGGATGAGAGGAACCCTGGAACCTACCTCCTTGCATATAAGTTGCCACGGGAGGAAGGACAAGCAAAACTGAGTGAGGACAGAGGCTTCTCCATCCTCCAGAAGCTCGTCCATCCTCCTCCAAAAGCAGCTGCCGCCCAAAGCACCCTGCCCTGCCCTCAGCAGCCATCATTTGACCACGTCTCTGGCATAAGTGACAGAACCAGGACTGCTTTGTTGCCACAGGCAAAAACCTGCTCTCCCTGGAGCTAGAACCAGTCCTGGGCCTGCCAGGGGCCAACTGAGCATAAATGTGTTTGGGCAGAGAACAGCAGCCCACAGGTCAGGAGGAGTTTGATCCTACTGCTCTATCGATGCGGAAGAGCAATGATAATTTCATTACACGCAAAATGAACTGCAGCCCGGTGACTCAAAAAACCCGGTCATGGTATTTGGTGCTGCTGACTGTGTTTCTGTGTTTTTATGATGCATACGTAGCCTGCAGATAAAAGGCTATTTCTGGGTCGTTTTACCTATAAGATTATTGAGATTTCCTGCTAAGTCACTGAGAACAGACAAAATTTGCAGTGTTTTTATTAAACTTGCACAGTCAGCACACAGCAAAATTAGAAGGTATGTCAACTTGGGTTTGAGTACCTCAAAGAAACCAAAATGCTTAAAAACCAAACGGTTAAACAAAAGACAATTTATAAATCTCTTGAAAAGTCCCAGAGACCTTCCAATCTGTCTGCTGACACCTCTGCATGTCTCTGAGCCTCCTAAATCAAAGCATTTATCTAAAGTACAAAAGTTGACAGTTTGCATTTAATAGAAGTTGCTTGCCTTGTCAGTCTGCAGGACTCTCGTTCCTGCTGGCCATTTCCTTGATGATGTGTTATAGCAATGCAATGGCCAGCAGCACTTACAGAAATAGATGCAGAAAGTGGCTTGATTGATTTTAAATATGTTCGTTCTTGAACATAAAATGTAGGTTGAATGAGAAAAAGAGGGGGGAGCTGTAAGGAGACGCTGTGTGTTTCAACCAGCAGAAGCAGTGTTTCAGGGGAACGATTACTGTTCCTGATTAACACCCCATGGTACAACAACAACAACAAAGGACTACAACTTGCTTTTAGGCATTTTAAAGGGGTTTGTATTTAACAATAATTCTGAAACAGTTTCAAATTCCTGGTCACAATTCTGCTCATCAGTAATGTTAAAGGTCTATTACACTTGCAAGTACCAGAAAAAAACCTTTATGTAAATATGTGCTGCTTTTGCATCTCTGAAGTTTTACAGACCTAGGCTTTAGTCCTATGTACTTCCACATGGGGCTTTTCTTTATCCATATGCTTTATGTGAAGCGTTTGCCTACATTTTGTAAAATATAGATTGGCATCAGATTGTAATTTTGAGAACTATATGTTTGCTAGCATGTTATGTACCATATACTCTTCATTAGGTAATGTTAGTACTTCGTGCTGAGTACCCCCCCAGCCACCACAAAACAGTTTTAAGGGTATTGAAATTAATTGATTGTACTCAGTTTTCCTCTTGTTTAGAAGAAAGTTCTTTTCTGGTATACTGTAGAATACACATTGGATGGAGGCAGTTGTAATTAATGCTAAACAATATTCATTTGTTTACAAGCATTTGCTCTTCCTTGGACTGGAAGGGAGCTGTGGAGCTTTCCTGGTGACCACGGATGGCTGCATCATCTGAAACAGCCTCTGAAATTTTAGGCTACTTCAGGGCTGTAGACCATACTTGGTAGCTTGGAGAGGAAAGCCAAATGTGTTTGGACCAGTTTAGGCACCATGCAAGGTCAGCCAGGGTGTAGAGAGAGCATTCAGGCTGCTGTTGCATCTTTCTCAGGGTGGGGAAGAGGTAAAAGGGAAGCGGGTGAGTGTGTCCAGGCCCCGCAATAAGGAAGGATGGACAGGATAGTGAAGGAGCAGCAAACCAGACTGAAGCCCTTCAGCCTCCTCTTACCTGCAGACCCACGCTGACACCTTTCTGGAAGTCTGTGGGAGGGTGTAGGGCAGTAGGTATGTTAGGAGGGGTGGTGGCATGGCCCGTGAAATGTTAGCAAGGCAGTGCAGGTGGGAACACAGCACGGCAAGCCTGTACAGACAGATGTGGTGAGCCAAAACGGTGGTTGAGGACATTGTTGTATGGTCCGTGTGTGTAATTCTTTGGTTCATTTTTACCAACAGTGTTCATTGGTGATTCTGGAAACGTCCACAAAAACCGCAGTCTGGGTCAGAAGAAGCACCAAGGTGTGCCCATCTCTGTTTCTCAGGACTTCGTGGGTATCTTCTGTCCGGCTCACAGGTAATTTTTGAAATTTTATTTCTGTCAAATGTAGATGGTAATAGAGCTAATACTCTTTCATTGTCCCGGGCTGTTGGAATAGCTTTAAATCTGTGTATTGGGAACCTGAATCAGGTTTTTTTATTTAGAATAAATTCAGTTCTAAAGTTTCCTTGATTAGAAGCAACATGTTTTAAATACCTATTGTCTGTCTTTTTTTTATGGACTGCACTTTTCAAAACAAATATTCCTTAAGGAACTACAAAAAGGCAAAATCCAAGATTTTATACTTTTATTTTACTGTTGTTACTTTAAAAGGACCAAAGTAATAAATAGGAGTTTTAAAAAATAATTGTTTCTGAAGTGGGGTTCGGGCCTGTAAATTGAATTCAAGTTCAGAAGATTATGCTGGAGGTACATGGAGAAGCCTTGAAGTAGGTATTTTAAAGAAACTTACAATTTAAAATGGAAATAAATATTGTATTGAAAAACTAAGTATGCAGACCATGGCATGAGGCTTAGAAAAATGCAGCTGAGCTTCTGTTGACAGAAGTGGAAGGCGGCTTACCTTGTGCTCCTCTCCCCAGGGATGCTTGTGGGAGGCCCAGCTCATGAATCTCACTGTTCGACAGTGCTGAATCCTGACCCACGTATGGTTGTAGCAAGAGCGAGTCTTTTTACAGCTTGCAAACTCATGTCCCTTTGTTTGCAATAAATAGCAGCATTTTGGATTCCACAACTAATCTGTGCTTCAATGTAGAAAAGCATTTCTTTAGTAAGAAACTCCACTCCAAGTCAGCAATATTGTCTTCTGGTCCTGGTTAAGGCATCAGGCAAGGGAGGCAAGCTTTTGCAGGCAAACTTATGTGAACACACACACCCCCAAACCCCCTGGTTTGTTTTGTTACAAGGTGAGTGAGGGTCACGCAAAGCTCTAGCAGGGGAAGTTCAGAGCCTTAGTCCTGGCACTGACTGTGTTTTCAATAGATGGAGCACAGCAGAGTTGTGATTTAGTTGCCTGAGGTGTTAGTAATTCATTAGAGGTATTTGTGAAGCTGATGAGAACCTGGGCTTTTGTGGTACCTGTTACGCAGGGCAGAGCAGCAGACCCTTGGACAGTAGCCCAGTTTGTGCAGATCCATGTCAGTGCCCACCTGGGTTAGCAAGTGTCAGGTTTTAAAGTAATTAGAGAAGTCAAGTTGTGAGATACTGCATTTCATTTGGGAGTCCTAAAAGCAGCATGGCCGGTGGAGCTGGGGGAGGCCAGGGGGATGGTGTGAAGCCCCTCCTGGCCATACCACAGAGCCCCTTCCCCATACGAGCAACCCTCAGCCACCCACCACCCTCTGTGTTCCACAGAGGTGTTCTGAGCGTGGCTTCAAAACCGTGCTGTCTGGACTGAATACCTAAACCACACCGCGCAGCCTGAAACGCGAGGCTCAGCCTCCAGAGGGAAAGTGTGGGGGTTTCCTCTGGTAACAGAAAGCTGTGTTAGCAGTCTCCGTGCCAGGCTGCGGTGTGGAGCGAGTGTGTGAAAATGGCCAGTGCCAGCTGGCTCACATGCCCTCAGGACCATATTTTTTTAATATAATTTATCA
This sequence comes from Dromas ardeola, assembly GCA_013398915.1. Classification (NCBI taxonomy): domain Eukaryota; kingdom Metazoa; phylum Chordata; class Aves; order Charadriiformes; family Dromadidae; genus Dromas; species Dromas ardeola. Next base: position 438,272 of record VYZM01006123.1, read on the forward strand.
TATGAAAAATGGTATTAGCATAGTTTAGAGTAGCCCTGAGCTCCCTGACTTAGGGCTACTTTGAATAACTTCTGGGAACCACAGATAGCCTTCAGGAGCCTCTGATGCAGGGAGGCAGCAACCAGCTCCCTTGTATCATCATTTCTATGCTGTTTTTTCACTGGGAGATGCAGTCGGCTGTGGTTAATGAGGCAATTGCCATTGCAAAAGCTTCTCTGTCAGAAGACCAGATTTCTGCTTGCAATTCACCCATGATGGCTGAACAGTCCATCCACAGAGCGCAGGTTGGACTGACTTTGGTTTTAGCTGTATTTCCAAATCATCCTAATGTGTTATTTTCATATATATGTATGTATGTGTAAATATATCATATATATAATGTATTTATTATATATAATACCCATAAGATACATCTTATACATATAATACTTGTTCTTTTAATATGTATATGTATGTAAAATATGTTATTTCCACTGACAACCTTATTGAAGAGTCAGTTACAGGCTTCCATAGTGTGTCATGACACAGAATACTGCTGACCAGGCAGTGGCCTGGAATTGATTTTAAAATCAGATTCTTCTTTAATAATAGACACACTTTTGGTATTGACAGCATTAGGCTCTGCAGTGTCTACTAGAACCACGTTGTTCTGGTTGCTTGCCAGATCACTGAGCCTATTGTTTCTCTTACACCTCTGCATTAAGTTTTTATGCAGTACTTAACTCCAAAGCAGAAGCTTTAACAGGACACTGAGCCTTCTACTCTTTCCACTTCTCTCTGTAACCCCCAACTGCAATGCACTTTATTTAATTCACTGTAACTGCTTCTCCATTAATTGACCATTTATAATCCACTGGAACCATAACAATGACCTATGCATTAAAATGGGAGTAATGGGGTATCCCCCCGACACAGAGTCAGCCCACCTTGAAAGCCCTGACATTACCACCACCCCACCGGATTAGAGGAGATGTGGTTTATATTAGTGACCTGAAGAAGGTTCATGCCCTCTGGGAGAAGGCTGTTCCCTGGAATGGCAGTGTGATTAATGGTTTATTTACAGCACTGACATCAAGGCTGTCAGGACTCTTCATCAGTCTTTGATGTAAAACACACTAAGAGGCCCTAGGTCATTCTTATCTGCACAGAGAAGAGAAATCAGAAATACGAAGTGGTTCAGTGTGGTCACAATTCTGGTACTATTATTTTCCATGGTGGCAAAACAACAGAAGAAAATTACAAGGTGACTTCTACTTTACTGGCCTTACTGGTGAGATGATGTGACCACAGAGAGACAGTGGCTTCTCTGTTTTGGCTGGGGGGAGGGCAGCGAGAGAGCACTGGTGACAGGTAACGTGGTGAGAACATACAGATGCCTACATCCAATCCACAGGACACTGTGAGGGGTGAGTGCCTCAGTTCTGCACAAACCACAAACCAGGATGGATTTTCATGTCCTGGGTGAAGTTGAGCTTAGACAGATATTTTTAGTGATTACTGTGTAATCCCCAGCACTATCGTGAATAGATGTTTCCAATTTTTAATATTTAATACTTTAATACTATTTTAGAAAGGGCTTCCGCTCCTGAAAACTTCCTGTGTTTTCTTGCTGAGTTGACTGAGCACGATGTGATTTTTCCTCAGCTCTGCGTGCTGGTAAATCCCACGCAGCCCACTGCTCTCATGGGCTGGCTGATCAGGGAGATAATGTGGAGGCAGCGTCAGCCCTTTCCCTCAGCCCGCTGATGGGAACGGGCTCGCTGACACCCAGCGCGTTTGCAGGGACAGCCACCGCCTCCCCTGCCCGATCCAGCTCCCGTGGTGCAGGACTCCTGCAGGAGAGCTTTTGAGTCGGGGGCGTTACGCAGTATTGCGCCCGTGGTGCTTCGGTTCTTCATCGCCTTCACAGGGGACTTAAAAATGACTAAGATGCCGGAGAAGTTCTCCTGGGCCCAGTTGAAATAATAACTGGATGAAAGCCAGTTACTGAAACCGAGCCAGCTAAGACTGAAAATAATGCTGGGGGGGAAAGAAAACTCTGCTGGAGAGCCTCAGCTTCCCCAGAATTTCGCACTGTGAAGAGGTCTGGCACTTGCGCTATCGGCATGTTCCAACCCACTTGGCTTGGTGCGGGTTCCTCGCTATTTCCTGGTGCCTGAGCAGCACAACCCCGTGAGATAGCTCTTCTGCGTACCATAGCCTGGCAGGCTGCGCTCTTTCTTACTGGGTTAAGATCTACAGATAGCAATCTATGACTTGCAGGAATATGGAGAGGATATATGCCTGTGAATCAAACCGTTGATCTTAACAGGGCTCTGGTTTGTTCAAAACCCTGTTAACAGGCTTGCTTGGCAGAGCTGGCTTCCCAGAGCACGTCTTGCTGGGGCCCACTCCCTCCTTGGCTTCTTGTAGAGTACTGGATGGAAATTAGCGTACACAGTGAGGACCACCCAAAGCACATGATTTCCATTAGAGCTAATGAGTCCTTAAACGCAAAAGTATGGGATGTACGTGCAACAGGACCCAGAGATTTCTCGACAGCAGGTGTTACTTTTGGGAAGCGAAAAGCCCCAGGATGTAGGAGTAAGAAACCAACCAAATAAAGCAATCAAGAAAAAAAATACAGAAGCAAATTAAAGTTTGCGCACAATGGAAACAGAGCTAAACAAAGCTGCACTTCCCTGTCCTAGCTTTAATCCTCTAAAAGGTTTTAGACTTTGCAGTAGATGGCTTCTAGCCCGCATGTGAAGATGCTAACTACCATTAGGCAAATGATTATAATTAGCAGTCTGGCTGATTTTACTTTCTGAAAGTGCAAATTGCAAACGCTTCACATATTCATTATTTGACATTTCTTCTAAGTTTCTTAGGGGAATAATTCCCAGCTGTGGGCCATTTGCAAATATTTAATTCTCAGCATTTGACCTTTTTGCTGTTGGCAGCTTAAACAGGTTTTTCTTTCTTGGTTGGATGTCCCTTAATTAGTTAAAACCTTGTATGGTGAAGATGATATATGACTGTAAAACCTTAGATGCCCAGCTCTGGTTAAGCAGGTAAAGTGCGCAATACTCAAACACGTCCACTAGAATGCTGCTAAGGAGTATGTACACATATCAGTGCCCCAAAAAACCCCCTTTGGATGCAAGCATTGCACACAAACACACACACACACACCTGCAAAACCATGTGAAAATTTTGCAAGAAGATGCAACACTGCTTTCTAGCGTTAGTAGTTGTAGTATTTTAATGGCAAGTATTTCCATTTGATTAGTACAGTTTTGTGTGCAGAACCCAAAACCGAGAGATTGGAAAAGACAGGCGAAAAAACATACACAGAAAACAAGTATTTGTTGATGACTTTCCCTGTTTCTCTTTCCCCCCCTTTCATGGAAGATTCGAGGTAATAGAAGTTCATGTGGCTGGTGAGTCACAACCAACAATCATTGTACTCAATACACAGTATACATATATTTTGGTATTTTTTTGCTCCCAGAGAAAGTTGCATCATTTTCTCATTTTCTAAAACTTTCCCAGACCACTCCCTTTGTAAAATCTGTTAAAGGGCTCTTAGCCATTTTGTGGTCAAGGCTCCGTCTGCCGTGCAGTGTGCTAGTCCCAAAATACGCTTCGGTAAACTCAGAACAAAGTTGGTCTACCCACAGAAGCCTCCATTCCCTTTCTTCTTTCCCTCTCCCATCTCCATATGCGAACTCAAAAGCCTAAATTATTAAATGCTGCGGGGTTTGTTGTTGGTGATGAGCAGCTGCAGCATAGAAATCAGCAAGGGAAACCAGGACCCGCAGCCTGGTCCTCTCCCACTGCTCTTGTGTCACTGTTGCTACCTGAGGCTCATCCCTGGCCACGTGCATCTCCTGGCGCCCTCCATACCAGCCAGAGAGATCCCTCCACTCCTCTGCTGCCTGCCACCCTGCCTTCCTGCTGGAGGGGACATCTGCAGCCTGAGCTGCTGAGGGGCTGTCTCCTACGGGGCTTCAGTCGAAGTGTGCTGGGTGAGGAGCCAGGGAGGGTTTGGAAGCACTCAGGCACCAGCAGCACAGCTAGCAGCAGGGGGGCTCTGTCCTTCAGGGGCAGGGACAGGGCATCCAGAGCTGCTCTGGGTTTCTGATGGTCAGATCAGGCTAAGGAGCTTCCCGGTTTTGTCAGGCTCATCGCCCTGGTGGAAAGCAGAGACTGTCCTCCCCTAGCAGGGAGAGCACAGCGCTCCTCCCAGGGAGAAACAGGCGATGTACTTGCATACAGGCATGACAAGGGTTAAAATGCAGCTTTGCCACGAGCTCTGTTTTAGGTACAACTCAATAAATCATTAGCAGCTGAATCATATCTGCTTCCCGGCTCCCCTCCTTGAGGGAACGGCAGCACTGCCAGCTCCCTGCGTGACACACAGGAGGACCTACCGGTTCGCTGGTCCTGCTCGCCGCCCTGCAGCCAGCTCCCCACACACCCTGCCTACGGAAGGAGCTGCAGGGGCTTGATCCAGCAGTCGGTGCAAAGCAGGAACAGGGGACTGTAGGCCCTTTTACCCATCGCCATAGGTTAATGGGATGGGCCACAGCTTGTTTCTAAAGCCTAATCTCTGCAGCAGAAGTGGCGGCTTGAGCAAGCCATTTTTACTGCGCTCCCCCCTAAGCAGCACATCACATTTCTATTCTGTCTGCCGTATCCAGAGTCTAATATTGCTTCTTGAGTCTGACATAACCTGCTTTGCATCGCACAGAGTTCTTGCTGTGGGATATATTGCAGGGTCTGACAGTCCTTACATTGTATGTAACAGTTCTTCAGGTGCCAAATTTTTCCAGTCAAACAAGCAGCAGATGTACTCGCAGTCTTTTCAGAGCTGTTTTAAAAAACAGCTACAGTCAATCTATTTTCAAAGCTGGCTGGCTAACTAATATGTCCTTGCTTAAGGGTGAATGTTTTCATAACTAGCCCCAGGAAGGGCTCATCATTTTTTCAGTGCTCCATCTATGAAGCATTTCATTAATAGCTATTGAAAATCTACTGCCAGGTTAATTTGTTCATATGATATGTTCTTTAAAAGTTTCTGCATCCAGCTGGAAAGTGTAATATGGTTAATAGTCAAGCTTTGACAAATGCACTGATTCATTTTTGCAAGAAGGTATTGCAACTAATTCTGTAGGCGTTTCAGTTATCAAATGCCTGTGGGTTTGGATGAGGTGTCTGAAACATAGCTAAACTAAAACCTAAATGGATATATAGCATTGACAAACTGAAATGCAGAGCAGCCACAATACTCCAGGCACAATATCCCCGAAGAGTCGTAACAGGCTTCTCTTGAAGAGCGCAAGTGTGGGACGGGTATAACGCAGCTCCATCATGGTTAAAGACAAAACTCCCATTGACTTAACTGGGAACAGCATCAAAGCCAAGCAGTAACATCTGATAACGAAGCAAATGGGAACTTTCTTGCACTGGGAGAAACAAGAAATGACAGCGTTGCTGTGCAGGAAGTTTTGTTTGACTGGAACTGAATGTGAGGCATTCAGTCTTCTTCCCTGCTCACAGAAAGAAGCCGTGTTGACACTGGGGTTTTCACCATACTTGGGAGCTGTTTCTCCTCCTGTTTCAGTAAAAACACAACCGTGTTAGCTAAATTAGTGTGATTTTTTACACACCGGCCTGCAGAAGTGATTTTCTGGAAGGATGGACTGTACTGTACTCAGGGTACAGGAATGGGGCTCTGGTATGCGGTGATGGTTTCTCACCATGGGCTTTCTGGAACCTTGTTTCCTGTTCTAGGGCTGGATCGGGAGGTGTGAGTTGGCTTTCAGCTCTTTAATATGGTGTTGGGGGTTGTCGTGTGATTCCTCCATGGGCGGGCTGTGTGTGTCTTCCAATGCTCAGTCATAGCAAGTTGTGTTACTCAGCCCAGAGAGACAGGACCATCGACTGTGCTGAGCACCGCCTGAACAGATAGGCAATGGTTGCGTGTTCTGTCTTGGACAAGCCACTTATGATCACATCGATGGAGGAACTCTCACAACTTGAGCAGGATCTGGGACGTATATGGGGAGCTGAAGTCCATGAAAGCAATCCTCAAAGCCCCTGCTCAGCTGCTTTCCCAACCTGGAAGCACTCAAATGCCATAGGCCTTCCCCCTTCTTTGGGGTCTCCAGGCACTTTGTGCTTCTGTGCTTTCCCAGTAGTGCCCAGCTCACTGCTTCAGGGCTTTGGCTGGACTTGGACCCAGACTAGATGCTCCTCTGCTGAAGTCCCCTGAGGTATTGAGAGTGCTGAGGCTCACAGTGTGCATCTAACAGCCATGGGCACGACAACCCCTTGTAAAGCAACAGAGGCTGCTTCTCTCTTTTAAAGGATGGCGAGGGACACAGAAGCAAGTGGTCTGACACTTTCCGTTTCTGCACTCCCTTGAGCTAGGGCACCTGGATCTAGCTTACTCCTCAGTTTGAAGGCACTCAAGCCCACTGGTCTGGTTGTCCAGCAGACCCCTACCCCCAGCCTGTAAGCTGCTGTATGGAGGAACTCTGCTCCGCTCTGGGCTTACTCTGCAACACGGACCCACCTCATCACACTGATGGGCGAGCACCAAAGTCAGCATGGCTCTGATAAGAGCGTGTGTGTGGGAGGGACTTCGCAGTAGTGCAGCAGACATGTCCTGGGCCGCGTGGGGGCACAGCCAGAGGAGGAAGCCTATCTGTCCCACACATGATCCCTGCTCTGGAGGCATGGGACCAGAAGTCACAAGCGCCCTACAGCTGCCTTCAGGACACCAAGTTCACAGTCTTGCCCTCTGTCTTCTCATGCTTTTGCTCTCGTCTACTTGTGTCATAGGATTTAATTTAAAATCAATTTTACTAGCGTAAATGCCGATCTTACTCAAGGGAACTGGGCTTTACTGGCAACGGGTGAAGTGTAAAGTACAGCTGGAAGAACAACATCTCAGCATAACACGTTAGCAAGCCCTGAGTCAGCACAGGCGCAACACTGTAATTGAGAACATCGCCTGTTTACTTCAGTGTGATTAATATCAATCATCTGTTCTTCGTTAAATGGTTAGATCCTTGATAATAGGAAATTTCCCGGAGTTATATTAGGAAATCACATCCATCTCTCAAGAATTTACCTGCTGGCTCTTCACCTTGTGTGGCAACAGCAATGGCCACCAGGGTGGCCAGCAACAAGGCTGATACGGCTGGAGGTGCTGGACACTCAGGAAATCCCACAGGCGAATCAGAGCTGAAAATTAATTGCTTTTTAATTTAGCTCAGATCTACAGGCCATGTGTGAGATAAAATAATGCCTGAGATATTAACGGTGCTCCCAGTTATGCTAAACTTTAAAAGGAACCTCTTAGCCTTATGCAGATTAGGCCTCGGTCTTTGACATGGAAACAATTACTACTTGAATGTGGTCTCTTATTCACTGTCATCCTGAATTGGCCTTGCCTCTTAGCAAACTAATGCATGTCGAAAAGATTAATGGATTAAACATGGCCAGGGGTAAGCCTATTACGCTAAAGCCCTTTAAAATCAATCCATAGCTTGTAAAGGAAGAGATCACCTGAAATAAAGCCTCAGGGAATATCTACAGGGTGCCGTGACCATCCTTGCACCACGGTTGCTGTTGTAGGCACAACCAGACCGGACATGCCAGCTCTGAGTGTCGCTCAAGCCACCGCCAAAGCTGGACACTGGGACCTAGGGTGAGCTTCTTCCTACCTCATCACCACCCAAACCATACCTTACGTAGATAGTTTTCGCACTGGGGAAGGTTTGCTCTCAGATGACTTTACTGGACTGTGTTTCCCTTGACTTCACAGAGTTTTATTTTGCAATTCATGGTCTGGAATCAGACCCTGGAGCAACTTCCCTGGAGGATCTTGCCAGTGTCATCTTCCACCCTGCCTGGGCCGTGGAGCGTGACGCTTCCCTGCAGCTCCATAGTGTCTCTTTCAGCATTTTCTCAAGAGGTTCTGAAGAATGTTTCAAAAACCATTGGCCTAGCATGCCAAAAAAAATACCCACCTTGTTTATCTACACTTCAAATTAGTTACCACAACTGGTCATTTTAAAATATAATTTACACAGAGTTTGAACAGTTTATTACATAATCTAAGGGTTATCTTTAGAGATTTTTAAGCATTCTGTGAACTTTGGGGTTTTTTAAGAGATAATTATTTCATATATAAAAATGTAAATGGAGAGAGGGACAAGAGAGCCTGACTCTCAAAGCAGGGCCTTTGGTAAAGAGAAGGAAACCACTGTCTTGAGTCCAGAGCTGACACTAGCTTTCTGCTCCAAAGCACACACCGTGCCTTAGAAGATTTGCACCTGGGGTTTGCATCCACTGGAAGTGGCACAAATGGTGGTCAGTAGAGTTTTGATGCCTTTGAAGCCAACTTTGCATGCTCATGCTGAAGCCAGAGGGATTGCCTACACGGTAGGCTACTGCTCAGCTGTTTGGAACTACGACTGGGTAGCTGAGGCTGCAAGTCTCCTGTTTCATGCTACCTGTTAAACCTGCAGTGGCAGATAAACCTTCTAAAGATCCTTATAACCTTCTCCACAGTTTGACAAGTCAGCGGCAGTTAACCCAATCCATCAAGATTTTCCCAAGTCAGACTCATCATTTGACCTCAAGCCTGCAGGACCTGCCCCTTTCTAAGGATGCAAGTACTTAAGAAAGAGACTGTATCTTACATGTGGGGAATATAATACTGGAGCCAACTGGGGGCAACATGAGCAAACACCACACAGCTCCCAGGGCACCATGCTCAGCCCACTCCCAAATTCCCTGCTTGTGTTGCGGTTACCTGACTTCAGCTGCAAAATATAGTCACTGGCCTCCTGTAACGTGATGGCTCCGTACTAGCTGTGGGTCTTTCAATACTGGAAAACTGGATGAACAGACTAGCTGCGAATAAGATAAAGACCAAGATAAAGTCTTTTCAGGAAAATCACTACAGTGTCAAAGGCAAATTAAAAGAGCCCAACAAGCAGGCCAAGCAAAATGAAGTCAGAATCACGGATCCTAGCATGAAATACAGACCCTTTGGGAAAGTACAGAGGGTCTTGCAGCCTTGAGTCAACCAACAGTTAACTAAAGTGACAAATGATTTTGACCATCTCTGACGTTACGTTTCCAGATGTAGGGAGCTTGATTTTTAGAGGTGCTTTTCCATCCTTTTCCGAAAAATTATCTCTCTTGAAGGCATGTCAGGTGGTGAAACCCTCACGCTGAAAAAAATGAAAATGTTTCCAATGTAGAATCTGCAGCTATTTAAATAAATAATATTACGATTTATATTAAAAAATGAAAGAACCTTGCTGTTTTGGACACTGTTTACATTGCACAGATTTGACTGATGAACTAGAATCTGATTGATGGTCCAAAAATGCTCACCATATGTCCCTTCCCTGTATTCCAGGAGACTAGATAAACATACAACGCTTTCTTGAAATGAATGAAGATTTTGTAAGAGCCATGTACATAAAACGCAGTACTTTTTGTGAATGTAAGAGATTTTATCTCCATAGATATTCTCATCGTTAGAAGCACGATATCTTTTCACTTAGTTAGGGACATATAGGACAATTTGTTTGTTACACTTCAGCCTCATTTGTCTTTAGGCTCTTAAGGAAAAAACAGGGATTTCTTCTTGCCTGAGAATGTTTTTCTGTCTTCCTTTTTCCTTGATTTTTTCAGGATGAGCTTCATGATGTAAATCATATTGACAGTTTGAAGTCACTGTAAAAAACAACAACAACAAAAGTGTTTTGTTTTACTGCAACAGCAATGTAAGAGTTTAGGCACTGGCAGGAGCACGCAGGGACTCTGAAGGGTGTAAGGTCATTTGTTAGGTTTTTTTAAAATCCATTCTCTCTTCATTTCGAATGACCACTGGAATGTCATGAGCATTTGGAAATCACTGCTTTTGCCTTGAAGGTATGTCGAATCTTTGCTGTGGAGAATGACCATAATGCTTTAAAACCTAACTGACCATCAACATTTCCAGATGTGCAAGGAGGACTCGATTTCTTTCTCAAAGCTCCTTTTCAACACACAGCCAGCCAGCAACGCAGTTCAGAACATATGGAAAAGGCACCAAGCGTCTGACCTTCTGCTGGAAGAGACCTTTACTTGAGATTTGTCCAGTGTGTATCTTACATAGAAACTAGTGCTAAGTATACAAAGCAAAACCACATTTTTGGCTTTAGTGAAACAAATCGCAGCCCCGACACTCCAAAAGAATGCAGGCTACAGAAAAAGGAAGAAAAAAATTAATGCAACCAAAGCGAAAGAAATCCAACATGCTTAAATCCAAACCCTCCCAAATGCTGTATTTAAATTAAAATATCAAGGGAATAATATCATTTGATAGACACAATATTTATGTTCAAAATGTCCTGTGAAAATCTCTTTCTGCGTGTACACCTACTGTAATACTGATTTTCATTATTTTAAATTATTGTTGATTCTTTAACAGAAAACTAAAGGGGATAATATTATTTATATTTGGGAATAGAAAACCCTCATACAAATTAAATTATACATGAGAAGCAGTGCACATTACATGTATTTATTCTATTATACGTGTAATGCAACCGCTAATGCCGTATTTCCTCCTTCAAAACAAGAGTCTTTTGTTCTTTTTCTTTTTTTCCCTCTCCCTGTAACAAAGCAATATACCTTTAAATGAGGAAAATTCCCAAAGTAACAAGCAAACAAAAACCTAAAGCTTGATTTAGTGTTTTAATGCTATGGCAGTAAATGAGGACTCAGGAAATGTCCTATTCCAAATGGATAGCTAACAACAGAGACTTAAGGCACTGTTATAAAATATAAACTATTCACCAATTCTTTGCTGGGCTGTACTCCAGGGAAGCTGTATTCTGCTTTGCAGAATTCTAGGGCTGACAGAAACGTAAATAGAGTAGATGTCTATATTGGAAGAAGATTTTGCTTTTCCACATTGAGACTATCTCAGAGAATTTATAAATCTAAGAGTGGATAATACTTTCTTTTGCCAAACACCAGGTATGATAGATGTATCCTCTCAGAAGAGCATTTTAGCCATTTTTGTTTTGAAGCAGCAACAGCAGAATTGGTGACTGTATGAATTACAACAACACAGGATGCTTAGCTAGTGAAGTTGCTTTAAGGTTTTCCTGCCAAGTATGATCCCTGTGTCACTTCAAGTATTGTTTGATTCTCTAGTGTATGACATGCCATTTTGCTTCATTTTGTGGCATAGTTTGGCTCCAGAGCTCAGGAAGTACAAGGTGGTTACACAGCTCTTGGCAGTTATCGCTCTTGCCGCCAGTGAAATGCTGTGGATATTGCCATAGGCTCAGCCTTTTAGAGACTTTTGGAACAAATGTGTTTCAAACTATAAGAAACTATTTTTGCATTGGAAAAAAGGGTGTAAAAAGAACATTTTACGTGAGTTTAACTGGATCAGATTATAGGACTAGCTATTTGGCTACAGCATAACTTTCTTCTTATACATAAATCCTCCACTTGGCATTAGACCCCGTTGAAATATATTCTGTCTGTCTACCATGGATGTTACGTTTATATATTTTTTGCCTCGTTTTGACAAATTCATCACCTGATGGAAGAAAACGTGAAATCATTCAAGCACAATGACTGAAAGGCGACTCATCCAAAACGCTAACTGCATTTCCATTTTAATGTTTGAACCATTCCAAATTCCTGTACCTCTTGTAAAACCCTCTCAGATATTTTCATTCCTCAACCAATGTACCCAGAAACCTCTTTGCAGAAGCTCCCCCTTTATCTTCAGGACAGTAGCTCAGGCAGGAGTTGATGTCCTCGTTTGTCTTGTCCGGGTTCAGTATAGGGTTTGTCCTCAAAGAAAGGTTCCTTGTACAAGGCATGGCAAACAATTAATAATAGCCGTATCCTGAGGGCACTCAGTGAGGGGTGACATGGGCGAATGCAGCTGTAGCCACAAGGTATGTGAGAGAAGCAATCATGCACAAAGAGCGGATAAGAAAGTGAGAAAGGGGCCAGAGAAAATCCAGTGGGGCTTCATCTGCCAGGACCAGCAAAACAGGGATGGGTTGGGACGGATTTAAAAAGGCCAAAAGCGAGAGGTAGAAATTCTGGGTGGTTGTATAGGCTGCTGAGTCCATTCACAGCTACAGGGAAGGGACAGAATAAGATTTGTTCCAGGCAGCCTTTAACTGTACAATAAAATGTTACAAAATATTTTAGGAAAAGGTGTTGCCCAGGGGTGTTTGTAGGTGGTTCTCCAGGGGGGTGGTAGGATATAATGCCATCTCTTCATACAGGTATATCTCATGCTGCAAAAATCTGTCTGAAATTGATCCTTTCATCGCACTTTGTTGGCTACTTAGATGACTTCTCTTTACACTTGAAAAATGAAGAGGATGTAAAAATACTAATATGCCATGGAAATCATTAGGGACTGCTTATGTGTGTCCAACAGAAAATATATGGCCTCTGGAACCATTTTGTATCTGCTGAAGTCATTAGGTTGGTGGAGGGAGAGTGCTTGGGGATGAAGGGGTTCAGGTCCTTGGCCACAAAGCCTAGCGTTGGCTAGCGAGCAGCTCCGCCAGGCTCCAAAGGGCTTTCCAGCTAGTCCTTTCTGTTTAAAAAGGTTATGGCTCTGGCATGAGATCTGTTTGGTATCACTACACATGGGCATTGACATGTTCCTTGTCAATATTTTTAGGAATTCAGCTACTTGCTAGCTAGTGCAACAGCCTGACGATGGAAGGAAGACTGTAATGGAAAAAAGCCCGCGGTTTTACACTGAAACAAGCTGATATATCAGCCTCGGCGGGGCATACTATTATTGAAATATCCTATCTTTCCCCCTACCACAGGGTGGTTTATGCCTAGCAATAAGAGGATAATTGAAGACTGGAAGAGTTAGAAGTGATTTGGTTTGAACCCAACAGTCCATGGAGACTTTTACTATTATTACTACCATTACGTGCGTGCAGCAAATTCTCCAGGAGAACAAGCAAGGTCTGTGGTTGTACCATAGCACCAAACACTCATACGATGTTTTGTCTTGATCCATCCTGACAGCCAGTTTATGCCCTCAGACTTGCAGGGATAGGACTGAAGCATGGACAGGGGTCCCAGGTAAACGGGATGGGGCTTGGCACCCCAAGTCAGGGGTCCTTTCTTTTTTCTCCTTCTCTCATTACTCTGGGTTGAATGAAAAGGTGCTGTGGGTCAGGCCAGTGCAGGGAGGAAAAATCAGTCATTCCCCACACTCAGCTTTGATCAGATGTTATAATTTTTTCAGTAAACAAAATCCTTACCAGCTCCAACACTGATCGGTTGGCTGTTTTAATTTGTATTTTGACTTAAAGGCTTTAAAATTACATTTATCTTAAATAAGCCTCTGATCTTGGTCTTTTGAACATGTTGTTTCCACCAGTCATACCCCAAATCTCCCATAGCCTTTTCCTCCCTTGGCCTGGGGTCAAGTGCCTCGGTGGGACAGCTGGGGTGGGCTCCTGCTCTGAGCTTTGCCTTCAACTGTGCCCCTGGAATGCTAGACAACCATCACCTCTGCCATGGTGTCCACATCTGGAGGTGGAAAGAATGGAAGTTGCCTCCTCTCGTAAAGCATTTTGAGTTCTCTGGTACCTCTTGCAGAAGAATGGACTCCAAGCTCTGATCTCCACTTCACAAAAGCAGATGTCTAATAAGCCTAATGTTTGCAAAATTCTTCCCATTTTTACAACAAACAACAACATTTATTTTAACTGTGCTTGCTAGGATGTTGCCACAGGAGAGGCTCTGCCCTTTAATTCAGTACTGAGACCATCACAAAGACTGCACATTCCTTCCGATTACTCTTTTTGCTTCACACTCCCTTGATTTTTTATTTTTTATTTTTGGAGAAGATGAAACAAAGTCAACGAGTGCCTGCCTGACTGTGGCCTAGGGACTGTGGATTGCTGGGCTGAAGCCTGAGCAAGCAGGGAGAGAGGAGGACCGCCTGTTGACCTGAGTACAAAACAGCTGGTTCCCGTGGGAAACAGCAGAGGTCCTTGCTGAAGTGGGTTTTGAGAATGGATTCAGGTTGCATGTTTTAACAGCCAGTTACACCACACCTTCTCCAGCACAGCTCTGATCCCCACCTCACAGAACTCCAAGGGGGGACGCAATGGGTGTGATTAATTCTATCAGCAGACTTGGACTGTACGTGAATTTCTCCCCCTGCAAAAGAACAAATAAGTTCCTCAGTGTTCTGCTGGCCCTTCTCACTGTGAAGGGTGCTATGGTTGTTATTTCTAGTGAAATAGAAACTTCCTAGCAAAATAGAACTTTGCCAAAAAACTAGGTGATTTTAAGGTTTAATAATAGTTACAAATAATTTCATATGCTTTATGAGTAGATGCTTAATATTAGGATTATAAATTGATCTTTCTGTAATTCATATCTAGGAACCTAAACATTAGTTTAGAATCTTAACTTTCATGACCATTGTTTGAAAATAATGCTCCTGTATTTTCATGTATGCTGAACTCTGGAACATTTCAAAAACACATGCTTTACATCCCTAAAATGTCAATGTGCACTTTCTGTGCAACCAGCAGAAACGTCATCCATCATGAAAACAGGGTTTTGCAGACTAGCTTAGAAAAAAAGACCATTTTGTCTCTGCAGCATGTAACTTTTCAAGAGGTTTTAATGTAGTAAGTGCTAAGAGTGGTACAAATCCTGCCTCCAACTTACTATATAAAAGGGCAGAAAATTCACAGGTGACACACAACATATACTTGGCCAAGTGCAAGTTTCTGCCGTCGTTTTAAACCTTCATGTAGCATGTACTTCCCTCCCTGAATCCTAGGTTTTCAGACTATAAAAGGAACTTTCTAAATAAAAGGGTCAAAAATGTTATTTTCAAAGCTGAGGAGCGCTTTGGTCCATCATGTAGGAGCAATGAAGATCTATGCAGGTTTGCCTTTCCCCAAAGTCAGGAATATCACGGCTTTTCTCTCTACCAAAAATACATTAAATCATCTGTTTTACTTAAGGGTTCTCTTTGTTGAAGCCAGGCCTGCTTCAGAAAAAGTCTTTTGGTGCTGTCACACCAAGAGTTAGAATGACATCCGACTCTTTAATTTGCTGTAGGAAAAATGTTATTGAGGTTATGTACTTCAATATTTTTAGATGCTGCTACTGTTAGGGAAACTAATGCAGAAAAGCATGCTAAAAAGCAGCAGTATCAGCAACGTCCTGTTAATTTTCTCCCCAGTTGTTTTCTGCTGTAATTGTGGCAGCACAGCAGGGTGGGAGGGGAGTCTGAAATATTTTGAAAGGACTGGTTAAATTTTAAAAGACCAATTTTATTGCACAATAAAGGAAATCTTCATTTAACTCCAGGATTTCACATTTTTTTGCCGTCAGCAAGTGCCTTTTGTATTCCTCACTCTCCCAAAGCCCCATCACGACTCATTAAAGAATTTTGTTGCCATTGTCCGTATCTGGGGTCAAGTTTTCTAAGGCACCTCAGAGGCAATCCACAAGGGACAGGGGCTCTACTTTGCCCCTTTTTAAGGCATCTCCCCATATCAGCGGGTGCTGGGTGCTGGGCTGGCCACACTGTGAACGGGAAAGTTGGTGCTTATGTGAAGGGATGGACAGAAGCAAGCACCAGGCAAAGCTAAGGAGAGGAGCAGGGCTTAAACTTTTACCTCGGAGTGATCTGGGTGCTTCCCTCATCTTCAAATTAATTAGCCCCAGACCGTCCTCAAAAGATAAGCAACAGAACACACTTAATGGCAGCCTGGGCATAAAATGATTTTGAAGTTGAAGAAGTGCAAAGACATTATTTTTGTCCAGGATCACTCATGATGGTTAAACGAAGGGATTCAAATAAGTATTTATCTCATTTTAAAAGCAGTGGCTGGCTGTCTCTGGATCTCATGAGAACAATGAAGTGCTTTTCAGTTTGTCAGTAACCAAGGGGATATGAAAAGAAAACATTTGGGCAGAAGAAGAGTTTTCAGTTTGGTTTCTTACAGAAATGAGGCGAAAAGGACATCAGTCTGCCAGATCCTATCCCAATAATTCCTAACCCACAAGCTAATTCTTACCAATTTAGCAGAGGAGATGTTTCACAGATATCAGCTCCCGCAAGCTATATGAAAATCAACAGTTGGGCAGAGGAGAAAAACCCCATTAATGCTTCATTTCATTAAGGAAAACTCAGCTGTTCTCCATTCTGTTTGACAGCAGACAGCAGTTGCCAAGCCTGCAGGTACGTCTTGGCCAGCCAGGCAGCAGCGTGTGGCTCCACGTGGCCAGCCAGGTTCACACACTCGTACTCCAGAGACAGGAGCCTGGGAAACAGGTGTGGAAAGGTGAGATAGGCCCCAAATCTGGTTTCATCCTTTCCACTGCAATGGGTCTCTACTTGCAGTACAGGCTCCTTAAACAGCTGTCTGCAGGGATCTGAATCCAGCTGTAATTTCTACTCTGTTTTGTAAATCCCATCACAAAAGTAGAGTTGTGTCATGCATGGTAACTAATTATAAACTGGTTAATTCGATATCAGTTGTGTCAGCTGCCTATTCAGGAGCTTAATTAAGAGACAACAGAAGGACTGTACTTATGACTAGTCAACACAGTTTCAGAAAAAACTGGGACTTGTTAAACGCTCTTGATGTCAGATCTCAAAAACCAAGGCTGAACTGAGGCAGATCGCTGACACAGTGGACTTCTGCGGTGCATTAACACCACATAGCATCCTGATTACAAAGCGGTGCTATAGCATATCTAGCAAGACACTTAACAAGTGACTTAAGACATGGCTAGCTGACAGATCTCAAAATGTAGTCATCAAAAGAGAATTGTAACTAAACAGGCTGGGGATTGTTGTGTGGTGCCACAGGGACCAGTGTTAAACACGCTGCTATCTAATGAGGTCATTAATGACCTTCAGGAAAATACTAAATTTCTGCTGACAAAAGTTTTACAAAGATTAGCGTGTTCAGTCTCATAGCATAATTGTAAGTAGAGAAGAATCACCTTCACTAGAGGTTTTTTAAGAACAGGTTAGGCTAGCTCTGTTGTGGATGGTTGGGTAGTCCTTTCCCTGTGCATAGTGTGGGGGATAGACTAAATGATCTTTCGAAGTCCGTTCCAGAGTTACGTGTCTGTTGGCTTGCAGGCCTGGACCATAAAGTAGTTATGTTAGGCTTATCATCTATGACTTAGATTTTCTCAAAACTTTCCATTGACTTGATAGCTTAAAGAGTACTAACATCCAAAAGCCACAAAAAAACCCTGATACATGTAGAGGTCATCATTCATCCTTAATCTGTGTTGCCATAAAAGGAGGCTGTGAATTCTTCACAACCGAAGGGTTTTTCTTCTAAATGATGGTTTCCCTTAAGCTGTTAAATGGGAAATTATCCAAAGAAACAAAGAAGAATAGAAATATTCTTGCCTCTTGTATTTTTAAGCAATTCTCTTTAGTAAACTATTGCCAAATCAGACTGTCTTTTTACAGGGACAAAATGTATACAACCTAGTGTAAGCAATTCTTTCAAACCTGGCAATTTCTTAATGCATGAACCACCATTGATCAGTGTTTGGAAATTGGGTGGTCTTCCATAAGACACGAAAGGAGCTTTGTACTCCTAGTCTGACTCCAAAGTGTTGTGTTTACCCTGCTGTTGTTTTGTAGTAGGGCAGCACTGATGAATAGCAGTTTATAAATCGTTACATGCTGGTGGTGTTGGCCACATCCATTCAGAAAGATGAGGACTGGCAATTCCATTATTTGGATGACCATTGCCAGACTTGTATCTGATGAGGTCCTGGCCCTTATCACAGAGGATCTCCTTTCATGGCCACCCATAAACTGAAGAAGGCATTCTGGCTGTTACGGGTATTTGCCTATCCAACCCCACTGAGGAGTCAGAAAGACTGTGAACTGCTCTCACAGTCCAGACAGGGACCCTCTCAGTAGGTGGTAGACATTTAAGCATCTTTTTATGCAAAATCTTTCTGTTCCCAATTTTTCTGCTGGGTTTCCAGAAGGTAAGGGAGTAACTACCTGCGAGACAAGACTTTTTTGCACTGATGCACTTGGGCCTGCGGACTGGTTTTGCATACAGGCAAGAAGTTGATCTCCCCTCTGAGCCAAGCAGTGCAGGGGAATGAGCCCCTAAAGCAGGAGAAGAGCTTTGGCTGGCTCCCTGGGGAGCCAGCACAGATCCCACCCTGCCTGCCCCATGGAAGGCAGGAGAAAGGAGGTCTTGGACCGGTCTCCTGTCTCAGGGCAGGACATGTGTGTAGGGAAGGTGGTCTCCCACTTTGGGGCCAGCATGGCCTGATGCAAGAGGAGCAACTGAGAATCAGCCTGCTCTCCGCAAAGTTGCATGCAGGGAAATTAAGGGTGGGCATAGTCCGGCTTATTTTAGCCATGCATGGCTGAGAGTCCATGGCGTGCGTGGGAATCGCTTGTCAAGAGCTTTGATTCATTTCTAACACCAGAGTAAATCACACGCACGCATATACATGCTTACATAGGCTGCTTCCAGAAAAGAGGAGAGACAAAACCAGCTCTGCAGCAAGTTGCAAGGTGGGTGAGCTCCGGTGTTGGAAGGGGGATGAATCCCCAACTAGGGCATTGGGGAGAAACGAGCGGCTGTTGCCTTGCCTCCAGAGCGCCCATGATGGAGTCTCCTAACTCTGTCCAACGCAACAACCAGATGAAGCTATTAGATAGAAATTGTGAGTCATCAAACCCTAGTAAAATGCGTATGTTACACAGCTGTGCTCTAAGCCAGCCGCTTTCTTATCAGTGTGTGTTTGGGGCTGTGTTAGATGCTCTAGAAGCACAAAGCAGCCATCGCTTGCTCTTTCTGCCCAAGTGGGTGCATTTCCCCAGACTGGCTGCAGGGACTGGGTGTCACCTGAGGTCACATTAGGTCCAGGCAGGTATGGTGGTCTGGTAGTTCGAGAAAGTACCCTGGAAGAGCAAGAGCAATGTGTTACTTCAGTGTTAAAATAAGAAAGTCATCAAACTGGTTCAGAGAATGACTTCAAAATTCTACCGAGTGTTTTTTCAAAACCAGGTGTTCAGCAAGCAATGGGGTATTATCCCCTAACAGTAAAGAATTTACTTGTTGGGGGTGTTTTGTTTTGTTTTTGTTTTAAAAGGTATGATGTTTATATCAAATGCTTACCAAGGAGAAATATTACAAGAATGTCATGAAGCCTGGAAAATCAAACACTGCAGAAGTACCAGGAGTCAAACTGCAATGCACTCTTAATTCATCTCCATTGTGAGTGTGCTTAAATAGTAGTGTTTAACCACATGAATGCAAAAGTCTCCCCCACTCCTTGTTCAGAGTGGGTAGTTCTTGCTCAAGTAGTATTACATCTTCTTCTTGTTCAGCACTTGGCCCTCTGTTTTATTTACTGCGTGGTGTTTAAGATCCACTTTGAAGACAAATCTATTAGTTTTTTCCTGGTTTACTCTGGTCATTAGGGTAACTTGGTGTTTCACAAACATCCCCAAAGTTATTTTTGTGACGCTCCATTGAAATAAATGAGTATTATGATGACCTTGCACAGGGAAAGTTAGCCAAAGGAAGGTAAAAGTAAAAAAATTTGGGGGATAGGGGTCTTCTGGCACAGGGATCTGCTCTATGAACACTCATGGAACTCAGCAAACAAGCAGCTCAAAGCATCTTAGATCAGATACCTAAGAAAAAGGAATATTCAGTAGCCCACCAATGAAGAGTTTAGTTCAGCTAACTTAGTATTATCTAGGAAGAAATGGATGGTAAAAGCTGATTTGCTGATATTCTGCTGCATTGCATGTAAAACTAACTTTTTTTACTTGCAGTCCCCAGCCTCATCTTCCAAAGTTAATTATTTTCTGCAGAATCTGGATTGTACGAAGAGTTTTATTCTGTATCTAAGCTTACTTTGTTCCTACAGCCTCTCTTTCCTCTGTACTGGGTGTGGTAAGCGATTGTATGGAAAAAAAAAACCTAGGTACTCATGTAATTGCAAGATGGTATCCCAACAAACAAGCATAAAATGAACTGCTTTAGGCTTGTAGACACAGCCTCATTTCAGGCCTTAGCTGGCATTGTCAAACTTAGTCTTGTGTATACTGATCTTTATTTGTTCCCAAGTATAACTTCCCAGTTTGCTTTTAAAAGAATATTTCTGCTCCCAAAGGTTTTTCTAACGCAGCACTGTACTGGCATTTATTTTGCACCTGCACTGCGCCTGAGGCCTTAGAGACTATTACACAGGTCTCTGGCATTTTAAATTACTTAGTTACTGACCATCAGTAATTGCTGCTCTCCGTAGGGACCTGGGCGAGAGCGGCGGGAGAGGAGATCCACCACTGGCTCCTTGCAGCGGAGGGATGGTGGACCCCAGGCCAGCCGGGCTCGGTCCTGGCCTCGGGACGGGGAGATGCTCTGGTAAGCAGCGCCTTCCTACGTGGGTTTTTATCCTCTCAGCCTGCTGATTCCTGCCGCTTCTGCCCACTCCTTGTATTCTTCGCCATCCCATTGCTATTTCCTCTTCCCAGTCTTCGCACCTTTGCAGTCGTGCCTTGGACGTCGCAGGTCCCACGCTCCTGTGCTCCTGCGCCCAAATCCCCATCCCTCCCTCAGAGCAAGAGGGCCTGAGAGTTTTTCTAAGAAAACCTTGCCAATGCATAGTAGGGTTTTTTAATGTGGGCTAAAAAAATGCTTTTCCCTTAGGCTTCCTTCTCAGAAGTGACTGAAATATTTGCACTCAAAATGTGTTAAACTGTGTTTGAAGCAGAATTTGGGCTCGGGTTCCCTCAGTCCTGCTGCTGGTGTTTGCTGTTACTGTCTTGAAGGTGAAAATGGGCAACTGCAATGGGATTGGGAAAGGACAGGGGAATGTTAAAGACAGGTCAGGCTAATCATGCAGCCTGTCCTCTATATACACAAAGAACTTAAGGCGTTTATATTTCCCAAAACAGTGCTTGACAGCATAAAGCATTTTCATGCAAGCCAGTATCTGTGAAATCCACCATAAGTGTTTTTATAGGATGATTTAACATCAATTACAGTTCCATTTCGTGCCAGAACTATTTATACTTTGTGATTGTAACAAGCTATGTATTAATTGGGGGTAGCTGAGAAAGTACGGTGGGCAGGAGAAGATGTGTCAGTCTTTCCCCCGGGAGTGTAGCAGGGGCCATGGGCTGCCGCTAGACCCTAGAATTTGGGGGGGAGTGGACCTTTCGTCTGATCCAGTCTGGCAGTTTGCACAAAAGAGAGATTTTGATGAAGCAAAGCAGGAGAGACGGAAAGCTTCAGCTCCTTGAAGGTGCGGTAAATAGCCAAGGAGAGAGGTGATGGCACTGCGCTCCCGTTGACAAAGGCTCGCTGAGCAAGACTTGAATCAGCCGAGCAATGCAGCAGCTCTGCTGACTCACAGCTCGGGACCTACAATCCTGGAGGCCGGAGGCTCGGACAGGGAACACCATGTTAAATTGAAAGGAAGATGCCTTCTAATTTGAAGCGATGGCAAGCACCATCATTTTCCCAGAAAGATGTGGTGAAATACCTAACACTGTGCTGCAGCATACCTAATCTACTCCTTCTCTCCAGTGATTTTTATATGGTTCTGTCAACAGGATGTATTTTGTGGCTGCTTTTCATCTACACATACAAAAGGACAGTTTATATTCCCTGCGTAGGACTGTCCCTATTTTATAGTGCCAGCTGCTTGCAAAAAGATTCGGATAGTAAATAACTGAATAATTTCATACTGAGTAGCAAAAAATTACGTGTGAAACGTATTTTTTTCCCCGCCGGCTTTAATTTACTTGGTCACAATGACACAGGGGACTAATTTTGCCATTTTCTGGAGGCACGGTTACATTATTGTTGTGTATGTCTGTCTGGTTTTATCAGCTGCGTATGGCATCACGTCAAATAATGTGAAGTGACATGACTAGTAGAGTCTGACGGGATGCTCTGGGAGAGCCTCCGAGCAGAGATGTCATCTTTAGTGCATCTACAAGGAGTTTTGGAGTGTGCTTTGTTCACCCTCACTATTCCCTGTAATTAATGCGCTAGAAAGATCCTGCTCCTACTGTGATCGTCCTGGGAAACAGTTCATTCATTTGCTGCCCATAATGTGAGCCATGTCTCTTGAGTTATGATGTCCAGAGGGAAAAACAGCCTCTGAAGGCATCAGCGTCTTCTTAAAGTAACCACAGAGACATGCTGAACCTCTTTCATTGGAGTGTCTGTTGCTTTTGCCATTTGTGCAAGATTTCAGATGTTTGAGTCTTCCTGACTTTGCTGCCTGTGATTCATGGCCAGCGTCTGCTCTACTTTCTGCCTGGGGCAAGAAGAGAGTGGCTGGCAGCTCTATGGGCTGCATGGCCTCTTCGGGGACGTTTGTGAGGGTCGTGTGCCCTTGTATGCCTCTCTCCTGGAGGGCCGCATAAAGAAGCAGCCCGAAAACATGCAACAAAGCTCTTCCCTTTGCCCTACTCCTTAAGGAGTACCGAGGAGGGGTACCAAGGAGGGGGGTGTCAGCAGCGAGGCAGCCCTCGTCCCCTTGGTGGTGGGGAGCAGAGCACTGGTCCTGGTGGCACCTGGATGCTGTGCGGTGATGGAAGAACCGCGCATCTCTCTCCGTGAGCTGAAGCCTGGCACCATTGCAGCAACATTTTCCCCCCATCCCCAAGATGGAAGGGCAGTCCCGTGGGCTGGGGGACTTCTACCTCCGTGACAGACAGCACATCTCCGCTCATGCCAGTGGGGAAGGCTAAGATTAAATGAGAATGTGCGAGCAGCTCCTGAGTGAGCCGCGGCCAGAAGCCCATGATTAAAGACATAGCAGGCTGCAGGTCGGCTCAGGCTGCCAACAAGCCTCCTGAGCAGGAAGAAAACACTTAGAGCTGTCAAAGCACTTAAAGGTACGATCCTGCTCTGTGGGCTGGGCTCCTTTTTTATTTTTTTACTTTTTTCTTTCGCCTATTTTTTTTTCCTGGGAATTCACGCTGCGAGCAGTAGATTCCTGTGACGGATGCTCCCGACCTGAGCAGTGGTTTGAAATTTTAAAAGATGGAGGCTGCAGCGTGACGGAGAAGGGATTGCGGCAGGATCGGGCTGTGCTGCTCTCGGATCCAGTGCTGACTCTCTCTTTGCTCCTAATTTTCACCAAGTCTCTTAAACCACTCTGCAGCTTCACTGCAGCATGACTTAAAACTTTTTTTTTAGCTTCAGAATCTCCTCTCCTAAGACTGAAATTTCTAGAAATGAGGAATTATAGGACTCTTTAGAGTTATTGTGGTAAAGGCAGAGAGTACTTGAAGTTAATTACTGCAAGAGATCAAACATGTTCCAGTCTTTCTTTCTCTTTCTCTATGTTTTATTTACTTTGAGTATTTGACTTGCTGGGGGGGAAATCCTGGCCCTGCTGATTTCTGAGTACTGTCAACTGCAATAATACCAAAATATTGCCCTTTGGGTATAGATGTTATAAACTTTTGTCCAGACAGTCATCGTGTCGGTAACTTTTCCTATTTCTACATGTCTTAACACAGGAACAGAGGAAACATTTACACTTCTTTTTTTAATAGGAAAAAGTGATGGCTAAACCACATCTTGGCAGGGGAAGTAGGGATAGGTGTGCGAGCTAAAATTTCTTTTAGCTCTCTTTATGTTGGCTCATTGTCAAATTGACTTGTTTCCATTTTCAGTCGAGTACAGTACTGGAAAATTATATGTATGTATATGTTTATATAAGTATGTACACGACGTGCATATATTTTTTGACAAACTTATGCTGTCACTGTAGAAAATGAAAATACAGCTACAGCAGACTGTGTGTGGTGGAAGATGGTTGTTTTGACTTTGTCACACGCAGCGTTAGGTTGTACTGCTTGAGCTGTAGAGCGCACTTATCGGCAGGCCACCGCCTCAGGTCCATTTGTATTTACTCTTCCTCATTCATTGTAAGCTGAGGGAACTGTAAAAGCACATCAAGATAAGCACACAGAACACAAGGAAAAACAGCAGCTAAAACCCATTTTCCTGAAATTGTTCAGCTACTCCCCTTGAGATACTTCACACTGAGCCATACATCTAAGGCTCCAAAATTTGGGGCGATTTGGGTATCACGCTGAGCTGCGATGAGTTCTAGGCACTACGTACTTATCTGTAGGAGGGGACTGTCTTGCAGAGAAAGGAACAGGCTGTATTTTGGCCCAGATCGGTTGCGCTGGGAGAACTGACTGTTCAGTGAGCAGCTGGTGTCTTCTGCAACGACGAGGTCCCCGGGTGAGCCAGGCTCCTCTAGTGACCCTCCTGCTGCTTTCACACCAGCTGCTGCCCGGCTTTGGACACCCAAGCAATGAAAACCAGAAAAATGACATAGATTTTATACTCTCTGCTGCTATTTTGCCGTACCAAGCTGGAAGTCAGTCTTTTTTTTTGGGTCTTAATTCCACTCTCTGTACAATAGAAACAATACCTGTAACCCTTACGATACATTTCCGGATCAGAAGTCCTTTGTCAGGGAAGGATTTTGTGCAAATGCAGCTGTCCTGCCTGCGTGGGACGTGATTGTTGGCACACACTTACACTTTCAACATTTTGCATGCACAATTATGGATCCTTGTGTTTTGCCAAACCTCCTAAAATGGGGAATCTGAAGTTTAGAAGACTGAAGAGCTTCCTGAAAGGGAGGCCTCAACTGTGTGGACAGCAATATTTGAAATTCAAATTCAGCTCTTGTTCTGGCCAAGGAAATCTTCCAGCCAAAGCACTGCCGCAACATCGTGGAATAAATCAGAAAGTAACCAATGCCATGGAAGTCTCTGCTAATGAAAAGTTCAACAAATCAGCAGCTATTCTGAACTGTTCAGAAACTGTTTAGAAATGGATTCTTTTGGGAGAAAGGGGAGGGTTTTTTTTTTCTTTTTTTCCAGTAAGCTGTTAGCAAAATTTGCTGATTGATACGGACTATTTCTTTCACCATCTATTTCCAAGACACAAGCTGCTTGTGATGGGGTGTTTGAGGTTTTTCCTTGGTTAGGATGGCAGGCCATCACAGCTCATCGCTCTCTGATGAGTGAATAACTAGAGATCGAAGGAACAATGTTGAGACAGATTTTCTCAGTGCCATGGAAGGATTGGTGTTTATAATCCACGTGATGAAAATGAAGCATTTTGCATGCCTGTTTCTGTACTGTGAACAACTGCCCACCTCGTCTGAGGCGGTGGGGTGGCCTATGAGTCTAACACAGATATTTTAACAACTTCTTCAGCCCGGATTACAGTAGCAATGGTGTTGGCAAAGCACCCCACAACGTGCACATGGCCCCTCCAGGCGCCTTGCTGCTGCTGGATATTCAAGCAGCTCCTCGAGGCTCCTTTCATCTGCAGCGAGCTACAAGCTTATATTCCCCACTGTCAGTTGTTGGATAGGCCATTGCGATCCACATCTGCTGTTTCTGGGCTGGACAACAGACATTCAGCCCAATAAGGAATTTTTCTTCCAGATCTAAATTAGGTTGTGACTGGCCCAGACTCCCTCATTTGGCCTCCAGCAGTTCAGGTTGTCAAGGGAAAATCACCACAGCTCTCTGTTCATTGCACTGGCCTCTGCAAGGCACAGGTCTGGTTGGTTTTTGCTTTGACACTGTGTAGTAGGACAGTCTGGCCTCCAAGTCCATGTTCTTGGTGACCATCCCCAGCAAGAGGGATCCTTTGGCATCATGCACTGGGGGCCTGGGAGGTGAGAAAGAAGGATAAACTGCTCCTGAGAGCTCAGCTGGTGCAAGAACGAGCCATCGAGGCTTGCTGTTTCGCTGGGACTGGCTGGGGTGGTAGAAAATAAAAAATACAAAGGGTCCTTTCTTATCTGCAGAATAATTTGTAAAGGCACACAAACATATAAGCTCAGTCAGCACACAGAAGATTTCAGCAGTTAGCCTTGGAAGTTTTATGATTCCTTGGCTCAATTTTCAGCCTTTCATCTATGTACATTGAACTACCAGCCTAATGCATCCTCTGTTTTGCTCTTGTGAGCAGCAAGAAGCCAAAGAACACATCTATCGAAAAGATGAGAAAGCAGGGGGAGGGCAGAGAGAAGAAACCCCTTGTTTTCAGTGCAGTTGTTTATTTCTGTCCCTGTGGAGGTGTGTGAGACTCCTAAGCGTAACTGTGATTCATCATGAGAGCTCAGCAAGGTTTGGTTTCTGCCAGTCTCTGAATTCAGAGGTTGCCAGGGGAAAGATTGCCTAAATCCAGAGTTGTGTCCCTCTACTGATGTGGCAGCAGACTGGCTCTGGAGCTCTCATGTATTAAATTACAAGTTGGTGCATTCAAGAATAAAGTTCTTTAGTGTATCTGCATATTAAGAGCCATAAAATTGTGAGAAGGAGGCAAGGGAGGGAAGGAATGAGATAATCCCATCTCTATAGAGGATAAAAAAATCATCACGTTGTTAAGTGGACAATGGCTATTACCAGCTCAGCTGTAGCATGCAATCTGCTGGAGGGCAAGAACTATTCAGGTATTTCTGAGTTTGTGAATAATTGCAGTTCCCATTCAATCAATACTTCGCCCTGTTATCTAGAGCATATGGTATGGCACTACAAAAGGATGCTTAATTCAGCTTTAATGTGACTTAAGTGGAAGGTTAGGGATCTATTTATGAACATCCTGCTAAGTCACACTGTGCTGAAAATTGGCCTGTGTGTGGAGGCACAGACACAGATAATCAGAGCAAGGCTCTGAGCGTTCCTCTGATGTTCCTTAGATTGGGTTACATTGAATTTGGCTTGGCTTGTTGGAAAATTATTGGCGTCCATTTAACTGGGTTTCCTGTAACTTCTCTTAAAATTGTTTCAGTCTCAAAATCCTTGTTTTAGAGTCTCCCCACGCCCCCTCCCCCCAAAGTATGTACTTTTTTCCCTCTTATGGTATGGTATTACTGTGCAACAGCAAGATGTTAAAAAAAAAGTTAGTAGAATACATAACTAGATTTCAAGTGACTTCAGTTTTCGATGCAGTGCTTTATACTAATGAGCTATATCTAAAAGAGCGGAGTGTTGTGAACTTTGTATTATAAATATTTATTAATTACATAAACTAAAGTCTACTACTGATAAACATGTAATGTATCCCACCTACATAAGCAGCGGTGCAAAAAGATGCTCAGCTGGAAAGGAATCCACTTGGACTAGAAAATAACATGCATCTAGATGTGTTGTTCATCCAGAAAGCATCCTCTCCTTCCTGTTTTGAAGATAGTTTCATACTTCCTGCGTGCAGTGGAGCTATTATTCTTATTTTCAGTTGAGACAGAAAATTGCTTTCCCTCAACAACTCTGCAAGTTAAACGTCTGTGTCGATAAGTTAGAACAGGCGATAATGTGTTTGATAGGCTTGTACTAATCCGTTGGTACAAAATAGAAGTATGTGGTGTGTCTATAGCAGATCTGACAGCTCTGGTTTGACTGGCATGAGGACAGAGCCATGTTTTCAGCCTCTTTCAGAAACTGCTGTATCTTTGATTAATCATTTTAAAATGTAGGAGTCTTTCCTGTGTGCCTGTGTACAAGAATGTGAAATGTCCTCTCGTGAGTCAGACCAGATTTTGTGTGATTCAGTTTGTCTGAGCAACGGGATGACACAAGCTGAACTGCCAGTCCAGTAAGTCCTGGAAGAAGGAGAAGAGGTATCATCATCCAAGTCCAATATCCTGGCCTTTGCTCTGGAAACATTCCCAAAATGCTAACCCAACATTTTGGAGACATGTGGCTGGAAGACCAGTTGTGAATATCACGGAATCACGGAATTTCAGAGTTGGAAGGGACCTCTAGAGATCATCTAGTCCAACTCCCCTACTAAAGCAGGATTGCCTAGAGCACATTACTCAGGACTGCATCCAGGAGGGTCTTGAAAGTCTCCAGAGAAGGGGACTCCACACCCTCCCTGGGCAGCCTCTTCCAGTACTCTGTCACCCTCACCGTAAAGAAGTTTTTCCGTGTATTCAATTGGAACTTCCTGTGTTCCAGCTTGCGCCCGTTACCCCTCGTCCTGTTACTGACAACCACTGACTCCATCCTCCTTAAACCCACCCTTTAGATACTTGTAAACATTCAGAAGGTCTCCCCTCAGCCTTCTCTTCTCCAGGCTAAAGAGTCCCAGCTCTCTCAGCCTTTCCTCA
>VYZM01006123.1:466705-537522 GCA_013398915.1 Dromas ardeola
TTGGCCTTCTTGGCCACAAGGGCACATTGCTTGCTCATGGATAATTTATTGTCTACCAGGACCCCCAGAGCCTTTTCTTCAGAACTGCTTTCCAGCAGGGCCACCCCTAACCTACACTGGTGCCTGACAGTCTTCCTCCCCAGGTGCAGCACTTGTCCTTGTTGAACCTCATTAGGTTCTTCTCTGCCCAGCTCTCCAGCCTGTCTAGGTCACGCTGGATGGCAGCATGGCCCTCTGGGGTGTCAGCCACCCCACCCAGTTTTGGTATCATCAGCGAACTTGCTGAGGATACACTCTGTCCCCTCGTCCAGGTCGTTGATGAATATGTTAAACAATACTGGTCCAAGTACTGACCCCTGGGGGACACCACTGGTTCCAGGCCTCCAACTCGACCCTGCTCCATTAATCACAACCCTCTGAGTCCTGTCACACAGCCAGCTCTCAATCCATATGAATACAAACCTCCGAAAGCCAATGTTTGTGACATGAGAGCCGGGGCTGTGACAGCCAGCAGCCATCATCCTCCGGCAGAGCCATCACCTCAGTTGCAGAACTATCTTAGTGGAAGTATTGCTTGCTGAGGAGACTCCCCTGAAACCCAGACAGCTAAATCTAACTGAAAACACCATTTCCATTTCCTGATCTTCTAGAATGAACTCTAATCTAGTCCCACTTGTCCTCAGTAATTTTTCTTTGGCAATGACATTTCCAGGAATTGTGTATAGCTGCTTAGAGCACCACCTCTGTACTTGAATACGATAGCTGAAATTCAGCACTCGGGCCTCTGAAGGTGGACTATTTCATCCAAACCCATTTATCCCTCAGATTTGAGTTCAGGATTTATAGCCCCAGTCTGTAATCATGCAAAATTTAATTTTTGACAGGTTTGTTTTCTTTTTTTTAAACTGAGCTTTGCATTGCTTGCAGGCTAAAGCTTAGATGGGAGGACTTAGTGCAGGCTGAAACAAAGCCTTTCTGAACTTCATGTGAACAGCAGCTGAGCAGCAGTGGCTTGCAGGGATGTATTTTCGTTTGTTTTGTGTTTTCTTTTTAATTTTCTGCCTTTCTGAGGCTGGGACAGGACAGGACAGTTCCTGTGCCAGGCACCGCGGCTCCTATCCCCAGCGAGGCAGGAAGGCCGCCGGGATTACAACCGATGCAGATGGCTGTGCTCCAAGTTGCACATTTCCTGCAAGAAAGCTCAGCTGGGAATGCTGAAAACCAGCTGGAAAACCAGGTTAATGTTTGCCTTATGCAGTGGAGTCCTACACAAGGCTTCTTCACTGGAGCCTGTGCTGCAAAAAGAAGTCAGGAGGAGTTCAGCAATGCGAACTGCTGATCCCACAGGGTTTTCCAAAGAGGGGACGGCAGGAGATGTTGTGTTGAGGACCCCGTGCAAGACTTACATGTGGGCTGACTCCCTTGTCCCTGTCTACCTGGGCAAATGGGGGCAGGATGCATGGCAGGGGAGCAAAAAAGTCTGGCCAGCAGGTATGAACCTAAGCTGGCTGTGCAAAAACCTGTGGCTCTTGATAAGGGTGTGCCACCATTTGGGAAATGTATCCGGGAAGCACTGTGCTGGCTGCTTCTTGCTGGGAAATTCCCAGAGAGAGTCCTGGCTCCTGGCTGGGGCAGCCTTGAAGCTCTCATCCTTCTCCCTTGGGAGTGCCCAATGTTCCTGTGTCCACCAGATCTTGTCTTCTCCAGACTGTGGCTCCCACCCCACGTCTCCCAAGGCAGTCACGCACAGCAAGTGGAGATATTCCTGCATCCTCAGTAAGCTAGTGTCTGTCTCAAAAGCCTTTGTCACCTGCTTGCGCGCCTCTACATGGAATTACTGGGGAAAAAAACACCTTACTCTGCTCTGACAAACTGCTGCTCCTCTGCAAATGTTTTTGTTTGCTTGTTTGTTTGTATGTAGAGGACTTATCTTCCTTGTCCTCCATTTATTAATAGGTCTGTGCTGCCACTGTTTGGAGCTCCAGTCCAACATGGAGACAAACTCAGACTGCACGTTGAGGCTGGAGAGGAGGTGGTGGCCTGGTAGAGGTGCACACCAGGGGCATCACCTCCTGCAGAGCTCACGGGTGGCACAAACTGCCCTTACTGTGCCAAGCAGAAAACCCATCAGCCATCGAATTAACAAGCCTCCCCCCTGCTTACTTTCACTGGAGCTGCCTGCCTCCAAGCATCCCCCTGCCACTGCTGTCGATGCGCTCATGGGTGCCTCTGCACCTCTTGCCTTCTCAGTCCCCAAAACAACCAGGTCCAGGGCTGTCCTGCAGCCCTCCATGGTGCATAAACAGGTGATTACTGGAGGTGATGGGTTTGTAACCTCCCCAGAGCCTGAGGGTGCTGATGTTTAGAGACCCGTCTTTAGGGGAAGCGGACTTTCCCACCAGTCTGTCTGTGACGCAGATCAATTAACTGCTGATGTTTGGCTTCCAGAGCAGGAGAAGACAAATGCCTGGTTTAACAAAGCAATGGTGAATGCATGTAGCTGTGTAAGGCTTCCACGCTCCGCTAGCTCTCGGAGAAAGCTTTCCATCGAGCTCTTGAGGCAGTACAGCTGTGCCACCTACATATCTTGGCTGCTCCTCTCTGGTGCCTGTTCTGCAAGACTCCTGTCTTCCACAAAATGAGAGAAATCTGCAGATGTTGAAAACATTGTGGTGAAATATGACCCATCAGGTTTAAGCTATAAAATAGTTCAGTCTCTGTGATGTGCTGCTCTAATTCCGTAGCTGTTGAAGATGAATTCTTTCTTGAATTGAAGTATTCAAAAAATGAAATGGATAAGGGATGTTGATTCATATGCAAGGGGACGTGTAAAGTTTTCTTCAAATCTTCTTATCATGGATAGGAGACAAACACCCCCTCAGCTTTTTCATTCTTCTTGAATTCGGCCTGGTTTAGTGTCTTGTCAATTTTGCCTGACCCAGAACACCACCATAAAATTTGGGTTTCTCCAATAGAATTTATGGACTAGAAGAGCTATTCCATACTGTCCTCTGTTACAGACTGATAGTGGGCTGAGGCCCTTCCTGTGGAAATATCAGCACCAAGGGCTTCCCACGGGAGCAGCTTGCTTCTGAGCAGCCTGGTCCAGGGGCTCTGCTGTGCTGCGACGTGAGGCAGCAGCGTGGTCCCCATCTTCTCTGGTCTCCTCTTCTGCTCTCCCTTCCACCTGGGTGCCGATGAGACAGTTTGAGCATTAGTTATTCATTCATAATTGTAGAATAAAACCACAGTAAGAACGGAGAGAATCTGTGATCCCTTCTTAGTCTAGCGCTTGGCCATTGAACTCGGGTTTTGCAGGATCTTGTACCGGTACCTCTCTGCTGTGATGGTGAGCACAAACATAAATATGTCTGACGGCTCTGAAAGGGAGAGAAAATCTTTCTTAGGTCACCGGAAATAATGGATTATGTCGTGAAACCTTTTCATTTTAAACAACGTGGTTTGGTCAAGGTGGGCTGTTTGCAGGCAGGCAGGATACTTCAGTACCTTTTAGAATTTGCAGTTAAAATATTCTCCTTAGAGTACCTTTTCCACTCATCTAGCTTACATAAATATTTGACTTGAACAGATACCGCTATTAATCTGTTTAGAATGCTGCTATACTGTTTACACCAGAGAGGAAAGCTGTGAGCCTGCTTGTCCAAATAGTTTTAAGCAAGGGCAATGCTGCTTTTTAGCACCTGGCATAAATATTTGGAAAAATTTATAAATCCCAGATAACCTTGCCTCTCTCAGATGTATTTACTGCTTCCTAAAACCTTTTCCCTGAAGGTCCTCTCATTTTTTTTTTTGTTGTTCTTTTGGGAAGAGCTTGATTTTTCTCTGTGAATTTTATTTGCACATCCTTCATGATCCTAATCAACACGGCGTCCTTGTGAATTAAAACATTTGTCTACCTGGATTTGTACAGATAACACGATTTAGTAGAATGGAGCGAGATCTCTTGAAAGGGCCTGTGATGTGACTTAAAATGTGCATATTTGAATAGATCATTTCAGAATAATGCCATAAGCTGTCTCATGTTCTGTATGCCTGGCTTGCTGCTTGCATCCATTTGAATTGCTTTATTATTCCCTTGAAGGTTTCCTATGCTGAGGGAGATTGCCTTTAAATAATAAAAACACCTAGCACCACTGCACTATGGGGGAGCTTTGTTTAGAAGCTGTTTTTTCTTTAGCCGAGATGTGTCTGAAGGAGGTTTGTTTTTTCTTATGTTTATATCCATTACCAGTGATTTTTATTTGTCATATCTGCTAGGTGAAATATATCTGATTGCACGTGGAAGGGGAAAAAAAAACCCTGCCCGTATTCTCTAAACAGTTTATGGTTGTTTTTTTTCTGGCTGTGAGCCAAAAAAGATCGACCAGAATTTTTTTATATGATTATGATAATTATTATACTAACGTTTCAAGGGCAAGTTGCCTTCTCTAGACTCTCGTAAATCCACACAGAGGGATTTACACACAGAGGGGGGCCAAGTGCCTTAGGGGCAGGAGTGTGCTTTGTGCATTGAGATTTCCATACAAGCTACTGATAACTGCTACAAGACAAAAATATGATTATGAAGTGTTTTCCCAGCTTCATTTAAGGTTTCTGTGATCTGTTCTTTTTTTTTTTTTCTTAAAAAAAAAAAAAAAAGCGTTGCTTTTACACGAGAGCTTCTTTGAATTTGAGAGATCAGTTTCAGTGCGCTTGACCTCTTATACTAGTTGTTCGGCCTTTCAGAAAACTTTAGCTACCTGGCTTTAAAAATCTGGGTCTGTTGAATCACAATAATAAAACTGCAAATTGATGAAGACTAAAACTGATCACTGGAGTTAAAGCGCATTATAAATAACAATGTTATCAACAAGTGCAAACTCACCTTATAAACAACGATCTAAAGTTTGAAATGAAAAACCTAGTTTAAAAAAAATGGGAAAAATTTGGAGTTTCTTAGCGTAATGTCCACCTGCCTCTGTCTCGCTTGCCTTGGGGATGGAAAGAAGGGGTTGACCCAGAGGAGATCTGGGGATGATGGGATCTGCCTGTCGGGGGCTTTG
Source organism: Dromas ardeola (assembly GCA_013398915.1). Taxonomy (NCBI): domain Eukaryota; kingdom Metazoa; phylum Chordata; class Aves; order Charadriiformes; family Dromadidae; genus Dromas; species Dromas ardeola. The sequence continues at coordinate 471,769 of VYZM01006123.1, forward strand.
TGGGCACCGAAGGGGAAGAGAAGGCAGCTCAGCGATGCAGGAGAGGGCGGTCAGAAGGAGCTCTGGGAGGGGAAGCCATGGACGCTCAAAAGACAGCACACTGCAGAGAAGGCAAGCTAGGGACCAAAGGCTACAATAAGCCAGGAAAGGTTCAGATATATTTAGGTGACTGCTACTAAAATTGGATACACAAACCAGGTTATTCATACGGTCATGAAGTTAGATAAGAAGTTTTTTATAGTGATGTGCACAAATATCACCTGGAAATTCCAGTCCATTTTCCCCAGGATCCGTGAACCTGGGGAAATATCATGAATTGTCCCAAATGCCACATGTGCAGGAAATGAGCTGCCACACAGAAGACAAAATGATGAAGGGGAACATCTCTTCTAAAGAAGTCAGAGGAGGAAGAGGCAGCAAAATTTGAGAGGTACTTTGAGAGGAACCGTGCCATGCTTACATGCTGTGCAGTGTCATGTTATAATTTCTTTTCAGTTCACAGCAATCTGATTTCTTTCCAGTCAGCTTTCTCATACGCAGAAACTCCACTAAGTTGCATTTAATTACAACACAAAGATTAAAAAATGATTTGTTCTTCTTGAACTGGTGCTCTGTAAATGTTCAAAGTGCCTGTAACCCCTACTGTATATCGCAGAGCAAAGCAATTGCATCCCATCTCCAGGAAGCTTGCCAGAACCCTCTTTTCTGCATTGTCTCCAAGTCAGGGAATCTAAACATGTATTCCAGTTTGTCAAACTTCCCAAAGTGCTGCTATGTATTTTGTGGTATGGTGAGACTCTGTTTATACCTCCCTCAACCATGAGCGTGAGAGCACTGAAAGAAGAAAGGAAAAAGAATAATGGGAAAGAAGAACAGAAGTAAGATGTTTCCCATTGGAAACTGCAAGTATTGGTATACAGGCTGTCTGATTGCAAAGTTGGGGGCCCATCCTCAGCTATATCATATAGACAGCCAAATGCCTGGAAAAACTGACAGTGATTGAGCTGGGTGCAATTGTTCGGTCAAACCTTTTTGGAGAGGGGGAGAGGGAAGGAAGGAAGAAGGGAGAGGGGAAGAAGAGGTGCAAACAATGCTTTGCAAATTCATGCAAACAATGAATCTGTATTAAGTGGCATGGAGAAATACTGTGAATTTGTTTAGGTGTTAACAAACTGTGTTTGGAGAAAGGAAATGCAAGTACAGACGTCCAACTTCACTTGACATAAAAATGGTTACAGATTTTCCTTCCCATACATCCTCTAATCCTGTTGAAATAAAATACTGCAGTTTTGATGGGAGTTTTTTGACTAGACCAAAGAAAGGTGGACAAAATAAACTTTTTTTATGTATACTTGATTCATTAAATATTTGAAAAATATTCATTAGGTTAACCTTGAAGATGTTAAAAATCTCCACCCAAAGATACCTGTATATTTCATACTGTTAGTATTTACATCCTTCTCCAAAATCCTCACAAAAATATAATGCCAAGACCAGATATGCTCAGCATTTTGAAACGCTAGACACCTATGAAGGTGTCTGAAAGATGTGTAGGTACTCCATCTGTAAAAGCTGAAGTTCGGAAGTGTTGTGTGCCTCTCCATGCTTACCTGCAGTGGAGCAATACTTTGTAATAGGTCATGAGAAAGGGCTCCTCCGCGCTGCTGTTGGTCTGTGCTCTTGGTGCCAAACATAGGAAGGAGAGAAGCTGTTGAGCTAAGATCAACTTTAATGTTATTAGGCAAAGGCAGGTAAGAAAAGCCTCAGGGGGTCAGATCCCAGACAGTCCTGCCAGCCCCCACCACGTTGCAGACCTTCCTTCTGGCCTGGAAATTCAGGAGGGAAGTCAGGAGTCCTAATGGCAGGGAAGTCACCATCTGGACATGAGCCGGCAATGTGCGCTCGCAGCCCAGAAAGCCAACCATATCCTGGGCTGCATCAAGAGCAGCATGGCCAGCAGGTTGAGGGACGTGATTCTGCTCCTCTGCTCCACTCTGTTTAGACCCCACCTGCAGTACTGCGTCCAGCTCTGGGGCCCCCAACGTAAGAAGGAGTTGGAGTGGGTCCAGAGGAGGGCCACAGAGCTGATCAGAGGGGTGGAACACCTCTGCTGTGAGGACAGGCTGAGAGAGTTGGGGTTGTTCAGCCTGGAGAAGAGAAGGCTCCAGGGAGACCTTATTGCAGTCTTCCAGTACCTAAAGGGGGCCTACAAGAAAGATGGGGACAAAATTTTTAGCAGGGCCTGTTGTGATAGGACAAGGAGTTATGGCTTTAAACTAAAAGAGGGAAGATTTAGACTAGATAGAAGGTAGAAATTTTTTACACTGAGGTTGATGAAACACTGGCACAGGTTGCCCAGAGAGGTGGTCAATGCCCCATCCCTGGAAACATTCAAGGTCAGGTTGGACAGGGCTCTGAGCAACCTGATCTAGTTGAAGATGTCCCTGCTCACATCAGGGGAGGTTGGACTAGGTGAGCTTTAAAGGTCCCTTCCAACCAAAACTATTCTATGGTTCTGTACTATGATTCTATGATTCTGACCTGCTTTTTATTGTCATCCCAATATTTTCCCCCATGTTTTGAGTCTTCCCCTTCCTGTGAGCACACTTTACTTCAGTTACTATTGGGCTGAGACCTGTCTGCAAAGAGAGGACTGGGGAAACGGTGGCCAGAAGAAGCTTTTCAGAAAAAGGTAGACCAGGACACAGACAGTGTATTTCTCTTCTTCGTGCAATCTTCAGGCCATTGGCAGCATGTGTTGTTGTCTCATGATGAGTGTTGTGATTCGGGGTTCACAGTTCTGGAAAGAAATGCATACATCACAGAGATTTTTCTGCAAATATTTTTGAAGTCATGGGGCTACCTTGTTTCACAAAAACCACTTCTCCAAATAATTACATGCAGGCTGCAAGGTAGTGTTGGGCCTGGGCGGTGGCTGGGATGAGGAGCCTCCTGTGGCCCTGGCAGGCTGCAATGGCAGGTGAGAAGGCAGGGGTCAGGAATTTAGCTCCGCTTAAGCTCCTGTCCCTGTGCAGACCTGNATGGAAAGAAATACATACATCACAGAGATTTTTCTGCAAATATTTTTGAAGTCATGGGGCTACCTTGTTTCACAAAAACCACTTCTCCAAATAATTACATGCAGGCTGCAAGGTAGTGTTGGGCCTGGGCGGTGGCTGGGATGAGGAGCCTCCTGTGGCCCTGGCAGGCTGCAATGGCAGGTGAGAAGGCAGGGGTCAGGAATTTAGCTCCGCTTAAGCTCCTGTCCCTGTGCAGACCTCTGCAAGTAGGAGGCAGAAAGAAATTCATGCTTGAAATGGACGAGTCCAGGTTGTAGTGTGTCACGGCAGGAAAGGTTTTGTAAAATGCACAGGCTAAGCCTTATGTGCTGCAGAATAATCCAGGCTCTTCTGCGATTGCTGAAGGAGTTTCCTTCTTGGTCTAAAATGCCTGTACTTCCAGGACAGGCTCTGACTTTTAGGGCCCCAGACGGAACAGAAAATGGTGGGTTTTGGATTCAGCTCATCAAAACCACAGACGGGAACACTGTGCGATGCTGCAGTCAGCTCTTTCCATGAACAGGCAAGGGAATGCATCGGATGAGATGCTCTGTGGTTATCTGTTACTTAAATACACTGTCCCAAATTTGTGTATGTAACAAAAGTCATGGTAGAGACTATGTCCGAAGCTCAGTACAGCCTCTACAGTGTGACTCTCCTATTGGAAATAATAAAAGAAGAAAGAATGACTTGTTTCTTTCTCCCTGTTAACACCTCAATTTCTGGGCAGATTTTTAGTCTTGTGTTAACCAAAACTTAACAATCTCCCAAAAGGAGGGAGGATGACAGGAAGACTGAATGGATGGGGACCAGGGGAATGGATGAATGCTGTGGAACTGGAGTCTCTCCAGGTCTCCTGAGCTATTTCTGGTTTTGCAACACTGGTTAGTTTGCAAAGCATTTTTCTGTAATTTAAACCTATCTGTTTTCATGGATGACTCATTTTAAGAAATTGCGTTCTGGCTAAAGGCAAATCTGTGCTATGTGCTTAGACTAGAAATATCTTTCTCACATAAAAAAAATATTAAATTGTGAGATTTCCTGTACTGTATAGTCAAATAGTCTGCCTGAGATGGATAGGGTTCCTCTAGTATTTTTATTAAAATTTAGTCTCAAATCCAGTAAATCTGAAGAGATTTGTGTTCAGCAATTAAGGTACCAAAGGCACCAAAGGCACCAAAAGTGCCAAAGAACCATCTCTGTGGGGTTCAGTGAAACTCCACAGAATGAAAACAGGCAACAGATAAGGAGACAGACAACTCCAAGAACTGAAAGAACATACTAAATAAAACGTATACTTGGAAAGCATTTTCCTGGGAACGGGCTTCTTGTAGAAAACATGCAATCTGCAACTCAGATCTAAAAAGAGAAAAAAGAGCATGTTCCAGCCTTGCTATGAGTGGTGGTGTAAGAATCATCTCTTAGCATTAAAACCAGCTGATTAGAAGTCAGCAAAAATTGATATTTAATCAAATTGTTATTACAACATAGTAGAGAGATTATTTTATGATCTCTCTCTGGGTTCACACATTACAGTTAACGTTAATATTTTTGCAAAATTATCACCCTCCATAAATGGCTTAGAAATGCTATAGGGTATTGAAATTTTCATAGATATATAACTTTACAATGTCTATATTGACAAAAATATTCTTATGCATTCCTGCTTTATGACAAAGCGGAGTAGATGGGGTTTTTCCTTCCACAGAAACAAAGCAATTGTCTGGATGATAAAACAATTTCAAATGCTCACCATCATCTTTAGCACAAAAAGTTGGCCATCTGCAACTGATCTGAAATCAGCTAGTAAGGGAATTGGCCCAAAATGGGACCCTGCAGGTCATATCATACATCACAGGACAAGTAGGAGAAGTGGTGAGAACACTGAATGAGAGGTAAAAATAAGAAAAACGTATCTAATGAGACACTGTGACTTGAAGACACTGAGCCTCCTGCTTCCCAGGACACCAAGAACTTCTAACTTGCTTTCAGTGAAGTAAGTTAGTTGAATTTTCATTTCTTAGTGTGGATTTTTTTGTGTGTTTTCATTTTCACCTTGCTAGCAGGATGACTTGCAAACCCCTTCCTGACCCCCTTTATACTTTCCCTTCCTGTTTAAGATCTCCTCTTCCTTTATTTTCCTGAGCACTTTCAAATATCTACCACTAGGTGCACAGCCAGATGTGCAGCACCTGTACTCATCCTCTGAAGACAGAATTCCAACAAATTTGCTCCTTTAGTGTTCTTATCCATCATGGCCAGAATATGCTTAGCTCCTACATGATTGTAGAGGTGTAAAAGACCGTGTAGGATATCTTTATCATTTGCTGGAACCTGCAAAATGTCTAGATTAAGCTACTACCATTCTTGCAAAAAATATATTTTATATTACTGATCTTTCAGATTATGGCAGTGGAAAGCAGCCTTCGTCATTAGAGAACCTACATATTTTTTCCATATGAAGACTTAATAGGTGGCCCTTTGTTTAGCAACTAAACCTATAGTAAGAATATAAAAAAAATACCATTCCACATTATGGCAATATTCTCAAAGGGTTGAACATATGAGAAATATGTCTTTTATAAAGATTTGGGCAATAATAAATGCTGATGGGTATTTTATGTTCTTAAAAGTTCCAAATTCATAGAAATTTGATGTAGACTTTTTTTTTTGTTTTAAATGCCCATTTTTTTTCTTGCTGTATTTGCTGAAGTACAGTTTACCTGTATAGTTTTAGTCCTCCAAAGATTGTCAGTCTATGCGTGTGACATTCGCCTGTGGCCAAAAGCAAAAATGTTCCCCTCGCCCCAACACCGCAGTGGGCTGTTTTTCTAACCACAGTTTCATTAGGTGGCAGCTAGCCAGTTTTGGAGGGGCTGTTCCTAAATAGGAACCCCACAACATCTTAGTTGTTGCTGCCAGTTAGATATGATCCCCACGGTCCATCACTGGGACTTGATATGGGGGAAATCACAGCAAGTGGAACACTCACGGACAGAGGAAATATTGACCTTGTCATGTGATGCTGTATCTGACTTTGAAACCCTGATCCAGACACCGTACTTGCACCAGAAAATAAAAACTCCCCTTTTCCTGCTAGCATTCCTGGCTGTCAGATACTTCAGACAGCAGGAGCCTGGAGCCCCATTATCTATGTGCTTTATAGTTCCCCCAGGGTTTGGGGTGGACTGAAGGGGTTCACACCTTTTCACTTCACACCTCAGCTGTCTATTATTTTATTTGCTTCCCGGTATCCAGATGCGAACTCCCTCGCTGAGTGCAGTACTACTTTCAGTGCCCTCATTTCTTTGAATGGATGGTTCAAGCACGTAGTTTCTTTATCAAGGAGGATGAGACCTCTGGTCGAGCTTTCTCAACCACAGGTGATGGGGAGAAGGTAACAGGAAAGCGTCTCCCTGCAGGTGTTTTGTTCTCTTGCTCTTTCCCGGACACCTCCTGTGGGGCAGGATCCTCACTCTGACCCCATGTTGTTCTCTTTGTTTATGAGTTGGGGGTTAGTCATTTCGTTTCCAGTCAAAACTGCCCAGCTCATGTAAGAGCTAGCGTATTTTTTGCTGATGTGTCATCTTGCCATGCTGAAATACTACCACCAGCACTGCTGTGTCTCCACAGGGCCTTCAGAAGGTCAGGGACATCCCGCTTACAAAGGCTGTTGAGTTTCCCTGCTGATCACAACAAGGGTGCGATTTGATTAGTTACTCAAGCATCCAATTTTGGTTCCACTTTTTTTTTTGCCAGGAACTTTGTTTTTGCTGATAATGTCTCATCTGGGCAGATCTCAGTGTAACTCTCCCCAGGCTGATTGATGACTTCCTGGAGCGGGTGTTGCAAGGCCCTCTGCTGAACGCTGCTTCCTCCAGAGACTCCGCCGAAGCCCTTTGGGGCTGGGAATGGATTACATACACCAGCAGCTCAGGAGCTGCAGCGTGCTAACGTTTTATGGCTCTTTTTTCCTTCTCATTAGGTCTAATACTGGTCATCCAGGTGCTGTGGGCTTTCCCTCCCCCAGTTGTCTTGGTCACATGAATTTGCGAGGAGCTCTTTATCTGACATCTATATTACCAGGATAAAAAATTGCTACATTTGTATTTTTTTCGCATTTCAATGTAGTGGTATCCCTCCAGAGGCATGAACAACTGTACTGCCGCAGCAGTATTTGTTTCCATCTTTAATTTGGCTGATTTCCATGTTGCATCTGCTCTTTGCTTTTAGAGCGATGGTAAAACTTGGAGTTCACATGTGTGATAAAGATCTGTACGAATGGACCTCATCAAGATTTCTTCTAGAACAAACTGTGGAGATCGTGCTGACCTACCTGACCAGTCATCCAAAAAATACGTCTATGGATTCAAGTCATTTATTAGTCTTGGCTTTTATTTTATTATTTTTTATGTTGCTCACCATGAAATGCTCTCTTGCTAAACATGAGATCCTGCTGGGGATTTTGGTAGCTCAGCTCCACTTCTGTTACTGTATGATTGAAATATGCTGTTGTTTTTGCTCTATAAATGTGAATCTCTTTCAGTTGACAGAGGGTTTTGTAGTACACAGATTGCTGCATCCAGCATTTTGGTCCAGATTCCATGCTCTTACTCATCCCAGCCTGTTAGTGTTATCTGCTGGTTTTTAGAAAAACAATTTTAGCTTTTATTTCCTGTCAGATCAACTTCCAGCCCAGTTTACCGCCTCCATCAAAAGTCTCTGAGACGCTACTGTCTGAATGTCTTGAGCTATAGTATAAATAGATCTTGCAATTTGTTTATAAACATGCCTTTTTGCACAGATCATAGGAAAAAAAAAGAAGCTATAAAGGCATTTTGAAAGAACAGCCCCACTTAAGATGCCACATGTTTATTCAATAGCCTGGGCTCCTTCTGGAGTGTATGATAAATAAATACATGATCGAATTAGATTCACTGCACGGACATCTCCCATTAACTGATAAAGGATGTAGCAAAGCAGAACAAAGTCCCATCCTGTGGGGTGCTTGTTTGAGTGACCCTGCTTGGAGAAAGGAGGCTTGTTCCTCGCCGGACCCTCATCCCTGCAGGGCTGGGCAGGGTGGGAAGTCCATGGGGGTGGCAGCGCTGCTGTCTTCCTTGCAACGTGGTCCTGGGGTCAGCTGGGAGCCTGACTCCAGGCACCGACTCCCAGGGCTGGAGTGGGTGTCTGTGTCTGTGTGTGCGTGTGTGCGCGCGCGCGCGTGCGCTAGAACCCCACAGGCTAAATTCCCACCTCCCCGCGCATAGGGCATGTATTTCATCACGGCCTCAGATTGCTTCCAGATGAGCAGAGACAACTACAGAGGAAAGCCTGTTTGCAAAGGTGGTGGTGCTAGAAATGGCCTTTCTGCTTGGGCAGTCTTGCTGCAGGCGTGCTGAGCCCAGTGTCCCCTCTGGGAAGAGCAGAGAAGGGGAGATGAGAGCTGGCGAGACCCCCTCTGCCCCGCTCCCTCTCCCAGGGCTGTCCCTCCACTCTGCAGCAGCCCACCCAGAAAACCACTTCTGGATCAACTCTCCTGCCTCCCTACAAAGCAGACACCTTGGTGGCATGGGCTCTGCGTTATGCCAGGGGGCTGCCATCTGCTGGGAATTATTTCTTTTTTTGTAAATTAATTTAATGAAGTGCAGTTCAACAGCCTTTCAGGGGTACCCCCAGACTCTTTCATTTAGTGTGATTATGATGAGGAGAGAATTGCCCCTTGCAGCAGTTGGTGGAGGCAGGACTCGTTGACCGTGCAGAGGTGGGACGAGGGGTGGCCACGTCGGTGGTGCATCCCAGCAGTGGGCTCTGGAGGTTGCAGGGTGTCACAAGCTGTCCGTGAGTCAGTAGAGTCGCGTTGCCGCAAAAAAAAAGCAAACATCCCACTGGCTTGTATAAACAGGCGTATAGCCTGCGAGAAACGTGAAGTAATCCTTTCGTCCTGCTCCACATGGATAGTGCCTCAGCTGGGGGTGTGGCAGAGGAGGTATTCCGAGAGGGTCTGGAGAAACTGGAGCAAGTCCAGAGGGCAGCAGCGGGAAAGGTTGTGTTTCCGAGGCCTGTGATCAATGGAGGGAGGCTGGATGAATTAAGCTTACAGTTGCCTGAGAAGAGCAGTGGTACAGGACCAGACCCCAGCCTTAAGGGATGCATAAATGCTACAGGGGCTAGTCTGTCCTCCTCGGCATTGGTAGAGAGGATACAAATGAGCGGACTTTAATTTCAGCCAAGAAAATCCAGGTTAAACATTGGGAAAAGCTTTCTCTTGGGGGAGGAGGGAAATGGCTGTCGGGGATGGACTCTGACAAGGCTGCAAAGTCACCAGCCGAGTGCCAACGTTGGGTGTCCTGCTCGGGAGGGCAGGGAGGCAGCAGGCAGCCTGTCCTCCCCTTCCCTAGGGCATGGGATGCTCCCCAGCACCCCTCACCATCCCCGCTCACCCAAGACATCCCCATCGACCGCACTGACCCCCTGGATGGGAAGCAGCCACCCGAATCTTTGAGATTTCTTCACGTCCATTCAGCTTTTAACTGCGCTGAGCTCAACTTTTTGACATAGATTTTGTTCTTTCTGAAGGAGTTGATGTATTACACCAGATCTAAAAGCGAAACTATACTGCTTGTAATTTTGTTGCAGATTTATTCTTGGGCAAGGCTAGACATTACAAAGGTTCAAAACAAATGAGGTGAGGTCAGCGTTGCAATTCCAGATTGTTTCTTTTTCCCTTTTGAGATGTATTATACCTGGCATTTTAATTACTCCAGTTCATAATCCCATTTTTGCTCTGTGTGTTTTGGTTTTTATTCAGAAAAACAAAAATGTGTCATTTAAAGGAGTTTCACAGCAGTATAAACCACGTCCATCTACTTTAGATCTTGGGAATTTAAGAACTTCCATATGTCATGACAGGAGCCCTGAGTCAGAGCATAATGTATGTGTTCTCAGCATGTAGAAATGGTAAAGCATTAGAGTTAACGTCTGGGAGAATTCAGCATTTGTTTCAGGTGGATTGCTCAGTCAAAACTTGAAAATATTCTTGGCAAGGCTGTAATAAGCGTGACGGTTTCAGGTTAGAGCTGCTGCAAGTGCCAGAAGACTATGAATTTCATTCATTTTTCTTCAGGATCCTGGAAAGAGCATCAACGCAAAACCTTTTCCTTTTATCTTTTTTTTTTTTTTTTTTTCCAACTGCGTTTGATAGTTACAGTTTCCGTTTAGGCTGGCTCTGGCACTGCATAACCCGTGATGGGAATTCCATAGGTTTGGGGAAAAAAAAGTTTTACATGGAAATTTTAGAAACCCCTGTGAAGTGGATAGTTGAATAGCAGCTGCAGTAGCTCTTGGTATCTAAATTAATTGTTTTTTATTAAATGTGAACACAAGCCCTAAAAGTTCAGTACTGGAAAATAGAAATTTAGGGCAAATTTAGGTCTGCTCTCTGCACCTCCCAGCAAACTGGGGACACAGGAGGATGGCAGGAATCTTGCACCAGTTTGCTGCGGCGCTCTCTGAGGAAGTTTCTCTTTGCAACAGTGGAAGTTACTTTCTTTTATAATGCCCAGAAATAATGTTCTAAATCAGAGCAGCACTTCCAAGGGCAGGTTCATGTAGTTTGAGCTGTATTTTGAAAGAAACTGATCTGCTGCTCGGATGTATGTTTTCCTATAAAAAGTATTTTCACACAAACACTTCTTTGATAAATATACTTTCAAGGTTGTTGGTTTAAGGGTTTGTTTATTTTTTAAATGTATGTAATTCGTGTGGAATTTTTTTTTCTTTTAGGAAAAAAGTGACCATTCATCTTATATCCAGAAACGCTGTTTTTTAATTCATCTGTCCAAAGGCGTTTGACCCAAGCATAAACATTTTGTCTGTAAAGATGCCACAAATGTTCATGAGAATTTCTCTTTGGTTACCTGAGACTTGTGTTTCCCTGGAAAAGATGAGCTTCAGCAGATTTTGGTTCATGTGGTGCATTGCAAGCATACGACTGCCATGAGGAATCGCCTTCTCTTCTTCATTAAAAGAAGAAAAGTCACTGTAGCATGAGGAGCATGGCTTTCCTCCAAAACCTAACCAAGGTGCAAGACTGACAGCACTCTTCTCCTCACGCGATTCAGATTCAAATATTCTTTGTTTCTTCAACTGCAAAAACTTTGGCTATTTCAGGTGAAAAATTTTCAAGGGCAGAAGAAGTATTTAATAACTTCTTTTCTGATCAGTTCTCATATAAATCATTGAACCACATGTAATTAATATTTTATTTTGTTGCTGCTGCTGCTGCTTTAGTGCCAGCCCAGAGCAGATGCTCACAAGTTTACTTCTTACTGTCTTTCCTAAACACCATTCAGTTTTTTCATATCGCTTCTCTTTCTTTTTGTCCCTTGGAAGGAACTGTCCTATCATAGTGACACAGAAGATTCTCAAATAATTTTTACCCAAACATGTCTTCATTTAATTTGTAAAATTTCACTTTCTTTTAAATTCAGGAAGGATGATGAAAGGCACTTTTGAAAGCAAAATAGCTATTTCTCATGAGGCAACTGAGTGTTGCGTGAAAGGGCCCTTTCACGCAACACCGAGAGCTTGTTTTAGGCAGCAGAATAGCAATAATGCAGTGAGGCTAATTAGAATAAATTATGCAGTGAGTTTTCTTTTTCTAAAGCTTTACTTTGGATGTCTCCGAGTTGTTCAGGATCATACGGCCTTCCTACATCTGCTTTTTTCTTTTTCTCATCTGGGCTTTCTTTCGGAGAAAAGATTGTTTCCTTTGGTTCACAACTTTGAAAGTTATCAGAAATTGGGACTTCCGAGGAAATCATGCCCTTAGTTAGTACGTTAACGTCCCGTTACCATCCCTGAACTCCCCAGACCCTGTGCTGTGATGCTGCCTTGGCAGCCAGCGACGTGTCCCACCAGTGCGTGTCATGGGCCCTTCTCTGGGAAACCAGGCATCTCTGGGTGTTCTGTGAGCCAACAACAACAAAACAGGGATAAGAAATGAGCAAATGTGATGGGGTAACTCAGGCAGTTTTCCCCAGCATCACTTCCAAGGAAGCATGTCAGTGAGAGGTCAATTGAGACTCATAGCACCAAGACATCTCTCTGGCGTTGTACAAAGGTTTAGCCTTTGCTTGAATATTTTCTTATCCAGAGTTTGTCTGCATTTGACAACAGAAGTTTGGGGCCCATTTGCACAGTCAGGCTACATGTCTGAAAATCTGTGTAGCTGCTGATCTGGCTGGCAGCCTCAGCTGTAGGAACCTGTCACCCAAACACAGGTGGCTTTTTTCTGAACTTCAGACCCATTCCTTTCTTTTCACTGTTGTTTATCTCCAGTGCTGAGATGCGGAGAAGGGGAGATAGATAAATCATTGAAATCTGTGCTATTTCGTAGGCCTATAAATGCATCTTTGTCACAGTATGTACTTGCATCTTCCGAATAGCTAATCGCTGCTCAAACTGACAGCAGGTCAAAAGTGCAGAGCAGCCATCTCGGGGTTTTAAAAATAAATAAATAGCAGATTCTGTTGACTCTGGTGTGGAGAAATGCACATCTGAACTCCCTGTTGTATGCATGAAGTGTTTCCTCATTTACCAGATGGAAAATTTTGGATGAACTTCCTGTGGTGACGCATCTCCCATCAAAGCTCGGCAGATAATAACAGGGAAGGAGGCTGTGCCTTGGGATTGTACACGCAGGGTCCCGTCTCGGTAGGACTTGCTGCACCAGCGGTGCTGCAAACATTTCAGGAGCCCAGAGCAAACACCACCAAAATATGTAAACATCGGTGAGAAGAAAAAGAAATAAAAAATTGAAGTAAAGGGACCCTTTTATATTTCATATTCCTTTCCTTCTGTGGGTAGCTGTCACACAGCAGGCAGAGCAGAAAGAAATGGGCAAACAAGTGGAAGGTGCCTTATCTGGGTGGACACGGGCGGCGCAGGCAGGGGAGGAGGGAAGGAAGACAAATTTGGCCGCAGGGCTCCACAACGGGTTCTGAGAGTGTCCACAGTGGCAGGGTCTGGCCCCCTACCCTGGGCAATGGCCTTGCAGATGAGCACCCTAAAGTTGTTGTGGGGAGCGGTGACCTGGCATGGGCTGCGGGGAGGTCAGGGCTCTCCGCAGCCACCTCTGCTCCCTGCTTTGAAGGGCGGGCGCCAGTCAACGCGCTCAGTAAGGCGCTAAGCAGGTGGGAGTAGGAGCCTGGAAGGAACCATTAAGTGCTGGAAACGGGTTGACTCAGAAAATAATGGAATGTAATAACAAGAGACGGCCAAAACTCCCAGGAAGTAGGAACACAGTAAAAAATGTGGACTATTCCTCTGAAAGAAAGCAGTGAAAGCCTTCCAACAGGAAGGGAGACGTACTTCACCAGGGTAATGGTTAGGTTATGTAGCCGGTCTTTTCCATCTCTGGTTCCTGAGATCATACAGCCAGGCATGTTCACTATAATTAAGCAAACCATCAGGCACCATTTACCCAGGGGTGTGCCTTGGCTGCCCTGTGCTTCCCAACGTGATGCAATTGCCTCCATTAGGCACAACTCTCTGAGCACAAGCACCCGTGACTCATCAGAGGCTGTCTACCTGTCCGACTGCTCACAGACTCAATTAAACACCCGCACGGAGCAAAACACGGGGTCCATTTGCACCGCGGCATACCGTGGCAGCCTGGTGCGTGAAGTTACCTTGTAAAAGTGTGTGCTCAGGACCATGGGGTATGTGGTGGCACCCTCCTGTGTGTTGCTCCGGCAACACAAAATCAAGCTTAACAAAAAATATTGCTCTCCCTAAAAAAATTTTTTAAAAAAGAAGAAAAAAAAGAAAAGTGGAAGTACGCTGAATATTGTCCTTTTTAAAAATCTGATCTCTACTTGCTCTGAATTCCATGCTGGTCTTTATCCGTGTCCTTTTTAACATTGCACACTTGGACTGCTGAATTGCAGAGATCCCTGGTGCAATGTAGGGGATGGTGTTAAGACTCGCCTAATACTTGAGACGCCTTGGTTTTATTCCTTGCTCTGATGGTCTAATCCCAGATTCATCCCAGCTAAATTTAGGCACTTAACAGCTCTGCCTGAGGTAGGAGCTTTGCGTCTTTTCCGGAGGAGGCAGGGATGATGTTGGGCTGTGGTCTCTCTGTGCCTTATATTTCTCAGAACCTGGGGAGGGGGCTGAGGAAGTCGGGGAAGGGCTGGGAAAATATAAAGAGACTGGAAAAGAAGAGGCACTGCTACCAGGCACTGAAGTGAAGGACTAACCATCAGGTAAAAGCCATCAATTTTCATCTCTGAAGTAGGAGAAATTGCGTTTATGTCAGAAAAGGGTAAAGAGGAGGAACGCGTTGAGGGTTGCCAAACATGTTGATGCGACAGTAATGGGGAGCAGGGCAGGAAACATTTATTTAGAGACCAACCCAGCCTATTTCTTCATGCACCGGTGCTGTGTACAAAGTAAATCTTCAGGATTTGAACAATGTCAGACTTCCCTTATGGGCTTGTCGGGCCAAAGCTTGGTTTCTCTGTAATAATTAGAAAACAAAGTAACAGGCCAGTTCCCACCTTTCCGTACACCTCTGGAAGAGGCTGGGAGGATGTGGTAAGCCATGTTGAGAGAAAAGGAGTGTTCACAGAGATGCCAGTAACAGTACTGCTTGGTACATCAGCATACACTTGCAAGTGCCCTCATGAAAGAGAAGAAATGGTAGATCGGCAGATGTCGTGACAATTATTTTTCACGGGTGCATACGAGGGTTAGAGCAGACGTGGGATTTAAGAGACTATCGTATGTGGCTGCATGTCATCATCAGAATGCGTAGAGAAGAAATCACTGGATTCCTGTAAGCGGATGTTAATGTGCTGCAGCTGGCTTCTGTTTTTTTGTTCTGGAGAGTACACCAAGTATGTTATTACATGACTCTGGTAAAGAGCAGTGGACTCTAATGACCATAACAAATTAATCCTTACAAAAGCTCTATGAGTAGTAGCATTATTATTAATGTTGGCAAAAGTCTTTAAAGGCAAAGCACGAAGTAAATACAAGGTGTTTACAATAGCATTCCAGACGTTTGATAATGAACAGCCCCATGGAGATGCGCTTGCTCCCACCATCTCCTCTGGAGCGTGTCACAGATGAGGAGCGGACAAAGCATCGTGCTGATCCCAGGGAAGGCTGTTGGCTTTTAGGAAATGTCATCCTGTGTCCTGTTGTAGCTTTGTTGATACTGCTGGTTTCCTTCATTTCTGCAGTAGGAAGCCTGGGGGATTAGAGTGTGTCTGAAGTGCATCTTATCATTTGTATCTTGGTGGGCTTTGGCTTTACTCTGCAAAACAGCTTTGTATAAAACAAATTATAAGAAGGTGTCTCTTTCCCCTAAAGCTGTCGCTCTAAATAGGAAAGACAAAAGGAAAAATGTAAAAAATTGGAAAAATTAAACATGCCTGGCATCTTCCTTGTGGTGGACCTGGATTCCAGAAACCACACCAAAAGGCTGGCTGTCTTTCTTTCACACTGTTGCTATTCTTTCTCTACATTTTTAAAATTTTCCTTTTACCCTTTGGTAATATCTTTCCCATTCCTAGGATGAGTTGCCTGAAGGTCTTGCTGTTGGGTTGAGAGTAAAACCAGATTCAGAAGAAAGTTTCTACTTAGTGACACAGCATGTGAAACTTCCCACTAGCCTGTGACACTCAAAGAAGTTTCCATCTTGGGGGAGAGCTGTGCTTCGAGCAGCCACAGGAGGTATTGCCCCGCTCCTGAATTGCTAGATTTTCCCCTGAAGGGTGAACCAGAAGCATTTTCTTCAAGCCTGACAGGTGAAGCAGGCATCCTGCTAGTCAGTGCCGGCTGTTACCCAGTCACCCCTCCAGGCACCCGCATCCTGAACACTTCACGCTGCTTTAATTTGGTCACTTAATTGGTGAGAGGCAGCGCAGGTTAAAATTAACCTTCAGCTTCCTGAGCTTGGCTGCATTTTATGAAATAAAGATGCTTTAGGGACCTCTGAACTGTGGATGTAGTCAAGAAGGTGCAGGGGGCAAACACCTAAGAAATCCCTCTCTGATAAGAGTGAGCCTGTATGGTTTGGTCTGCGTGAGAGAGTGGCCATTTCTGTAGTGATTTTTGAACAGGTCCCTCCGCTGTCCTTCTCCCTGCCGTGGGTCCCCAAGTCTTAGTTTAAAGGTGGGATAAAACAAGTTGCCAAGGCCTGGGGTGACCTGCCCAGGATACCTTGACAGATCATTTGGTCAAGCAAGGTGAGAGCAGATGTGGAAGTGGGAATCACCGTCCCTGGAGGTATTTAAAAGATGGGTAGACGTGGTGCTTAGTGACATGGTTTAGTGGTGGTTTTGTCAGTGTTAGTTTGATGGTTCGACTCGATGATCTGAAAGGTCCCTTCCAACCCAGGCAATTCTACGATTCTGTGTGTTTTGTCAGGGCACCCGCTGCCCCGGACAGGCTCCTGTGCTCCTCAGTTAATGCTGCTTGGGAAATGTGGTCTGCGAATGCACATGAAACATGTTGAACCTTATGAAAAGCAAGCGTAAAAGAGATGAGGGATACTTCTATTCTACTTGTATACTCATGAGCTCCCCAGGGGCCGGTGCGGCCAGAAGTGCTGACGGTGTTGTTTGAATGTGCATTCAGGGGATGCTCGGGAGGTTTCAGTCCAGGGCAGGGACGCCATCGGTGTGAGAGAAGGTTTAGTCTGGGAACGAAGTTGTGCGTGCGCTGAAAAACACCGAGCAAGCTGCTCAGCTTTTGAACCCGGGGATGAAGGCAACCTGAAGATTATAAGCACTTCCCTGGAAAATAACACCCTTGGGCCTGGGGACACACCCTGTGACGTTCAAGGAGCCGTTAGCCAGGTGGCTTCCCAAGTTCTGTGGTATGTTCCCTGTCACGGTGAGTTTTTAAACTCATGAGTTGAGTTGTCACTAAAAGCGATGTGTTTAGTTCAAACTGGCATTAATTCAGGGAAGCCTTCTGGCCTGTGTGATAAAGGATATCAAACCAGATAGTTGTGCTAGTCCTTCTTTTGATTTATGAATTTATTAACATTTTCTCCTAATAGTATGTCCGCTGGATATTTTTCCCAGATTGCAAAAGAGGTTCTGCGTAATTTAAAAAATTTGTTGTTGTAATCAGCACTTTGCACAGATTTTTGAACAGGAATGCATTTTCCTGTAAAGTACAACTAACTTCCACCCCCTCCTCTTCACCCCCACCCCTGGTGAATTGGTTTCCAATTTCAAATAGTAAATAGAAGGAATCTTCATTGGTTTATATTCTGGGCAGAATTCATAGATTGCAAAGTTTTTTTGTGATCCATTTTATTGCAGCAAGATTCTTTCCAGAAACGTTATACTATGTGTTGCTGTTTTGTGACTGGGACATGTGGTAACTCTACTTCAAGAACGAGTCAGTGCCAGATTCCACAATACATTTCTACGTTGTCATCCATATAGAGGAAAATCAGAAACATCTGTCCTTTTTTTTTTTTTTTAATTCATTGAAAAGAAATATTACAAGCACAAACTAGTATAGGTAGTAGAAGCTGATGCACAAGAGTGGAATAAAAAGAGCCATGTGGAAGTTTATTCTGGAGTTTATTAATATAAAAAGACAAATCACTAGCTATTATTTACTAGTAATAAACAATGATGTTTAATATTCTGCATTTCTTTAGGAGTCATCACTGCTCATCTTGTGACCATGTGTCTATGTGGAAGGTTATTACCAGCTTCCAGGCTCTGAAATCAATTCTAATTTTCTTGAAGCCTGCAGCTGTGTTTTTAAATTTTCGCTCAAATTTCGTATTTTAGAAGTTCTTTTTTTCTTTAAAAATGTATTTTTTACTGTGTCATTCCTTAGACCCTCCTTGGCCCAGGGACATGTACTTCCCTTCTGGTCACACTTTGTAATGCCACAGCCAGGCAGAGCAGCTTCAGCCTTACTGTACAGAAAACAGTTGCAGGCACTAAAAGTTAAAATTGGAAAGATAATGCTGGTAGGTTAACATAAAGAAAAAGCAATGCATTTTGCTTGAAGAAGAGCAGGCAGAATGATCAGCTTTTTAGACCTTGGTCGATACAAATTTGTCTATAAGCTCACAGTCTCTCCCTTCAAGAAAGGCAGCGAAGTTGCTGTCACTTGTATCATGCTGGGGTGTATCAGCTCCGTGGGATAAACTTAGCAGTGTTCTTGCTCCGAATACTTGGAAAGCATCCCTTTACGTCTCAGTTTTCAGCATTCCTGTAGATTAGGAATAGTCTATCTCTCTTTTTTCACCCTTCATAATTTGTATACAGAGAGAGATCACTTTTCCTGAGTGCTTGTCGCAGTTATTTTTTTGGAAAACAGCATGCATTTTTCCAAATGCTGTTGGCTGGTAATATGACAAGAATATATCAATGCTATTCCCTTAGATTAACAAATCTCAGTCTAAACAAGATTGAGAGAGTAACAGTTGAGTGAAATATTTTAGGTCAAACTTCATTAACAAACGTAGGCAGCAATTTAATATGCTTTGAAAAAACTGTCTTTAACACAGCAAATTATTTCTACTGGGGGAAGATAGGACATAGTTTTAAAAGCCTCTGCATTATCTCAAAAATATCAATAAAATATTTTATAACTAAGAATGATTTTGTTTCAAAATTCTCTACACAGTTGTATATGAATATTTCACCCTCCGGGCAGAAATTATTTTTTTTAGTTTACTGAAAACTTTGGAAAATACCCATCAACCTTTTTAGCAGAATTACCAACACAGCAGGTAACCAGTCACAGGCATCACTCCTTGGCTTCATATTTACATCAATGGCAAAAGTACGAGAAGGTATATATTGTAATGATGGTGAAATATTTTTCCTGTTTTGTTTCTAATTTTGACCGGGTAGGGATTGTCCTCTCTGATACTTGCTCCCATGTGACTTTTTGTGACCCTGCTGCCTTTGTGCATGCTCCTGTAACTAAAATGTAGGACACAGTACTACAGACTTTTGTAAAGACCAAAAAGGTAATATTATTCAAAAAGTAGACCAAAAAGGTAATATTGTTCAAAAAAGTATTAGTTAGATGCAACAGATAATTTACTTGGAATTTCCACTTTATATATGCCCTGCCCTCCTTCTCATACCTTCTTAGGTACCCTCTACTTGTGCATCGAGACTGCCCGAGCTGGCGTGGCATTTCCTGTGCTCTTGTGGCAATTTTAGTTGTCAGTGATCATGACAGGAACAGGCAAATTGAAATCGAGCAGTTGGTAACAGTTTAATGAATATTCGACAAGACTGGAATGGCAAGAGTACACTAGCTTGTTTTTAGGAGAACTATCAATGCGCCCTTTATCATGTGCGAACAGTTGTGCCTTTGTTTTGGTGGGGCTGTTTTTTGGAAGATGAGTGAATAAGAGACCATTGATACTTTCTTTTTTCTCTTTTCTCAAATCTCACATGTGTCATTTGCCTGGCACGTCTCTCTCTCAAGTGTAAAAATAGTGTGCCACTTTGCTTTTTACATATTTGAGGAGCCAAAGAGGGGGATGAGGAGCAGTGAGTACCAACACTGGTGGTACTAATGGCTAATTTTATCCTGAGACTCGAGAAATGAGGCTATTCCCTGGCAAAGCCAGGGAGCATCACTGCTAGGTTCCCAAGCTTCTAACAACTAGACACGTGTTGACGAAGGGTGAGGTAATTTCCAGATGATGGGTGGCTAGTGCCGCGAGAGTAACGGTGTCAGGAGAGCTGGTCGTGGAAACGGTCTCTTCACAAGTTGTTACCAAGGTTGTGCTCAGTAGACATCTGAGGTAGGTCCCATGGAGAGAAAGAGAAGGGGAGGTGGAGGAAAACAGTGAATTAAAGTCTGTTCTGCTCGTTCATATTTTTTTTTCATTCAGTCCTCCCTTTGGTTGTAACAGCCCAGGCTTTGCGTGACAGATGGCTTATTGTTTCTCTCCTGTAAGCTGCTAAGAAATTTCTCAGGAGAAACACGCAGTGTTACTTTCAGAAAGGCACTTTGCAACATCCTGGCTCTGGCTGTGAAGGACCCGAGGTCCGAGTCACGTAGACCATATGGAGGAAAAAAATGGTGGGGCTTAATGTGTAGCATCCAAAAATACGCTTGCTGCTTCTACTAGGTGCTCTTCGATTTCAGTCTGGGATCAGAAAACATAATGACTTCCAGATATTGCCAATATTAATACATAAAAGTCTTTCTTTTTTGTGTTAAATTGTTAGTTTAAAGCAATGAAAGAAATTACTGGAAATATAATCTTCCTGTAGAAAAAGTCTATTTCAAGTTTATAGGCCATATGGTCACACAGTGAGAAGAAGCATGGCATCTCTAGAAACATCCATAATGAAACTTATCCTTTTGTAGACAGTAAAGAATTTCAGTAAATTTAATTTGATCTTTTAGGTGTCATTTATTCAAGTAGGTATTACAAAACTTTGCGTGCATATAAACACATCATCTTTATGAAAGTAAAAAATAAAAAGTATTTGAGCTTGGCTATTAGTCAAGATCTGGTCTATAGCCACAGTGGCGAGTGGGTGGATAGACCATCAGAGGCCCTAAAATGCAGGGTCAGAGAAGGTACGCTGCATTAGGAATGCTTATTTTAGATCATCGAATACGCGGTGTGGATATTTCTCTCAGAATTCTCCATACCATAATGTAAGACAAAAGTTTGGCTCTGGCTGTTTCAGTTTCAGCATAATATTTTTCTGGATGTGGTATCACTTTAAAGCCCATCCTGTGGCTTTGATTCATCACATGAAAGCTGACTAATCTTTATGTATATTTGTGAATATTGCAGCAGGCATAAAATAACATTGTGCTTAATAACAAGTTATCGCTTTATTTGTTTTGTTTAAAGATATAATGAATCTTGCAGGGCAGGTTTGATTAACAATAAATTTGTTTGCAGTTCTCATGCATATCCAGTATCTTACAGAAACACGGAAAAAGGTACCGGAAAAAGCCATAACCTTGTGCGGACTTGCAGAAGCAAACAAACCTTAAATTTTTACCTCAAGACTAAAAGAAAATGTGTTATGTCTCTGTCCGGTCATTCAAAAAATTTGGTGGCATTCCTGTAAATCCAGGAAAACCTTCCAAACGTGGACCTGTAAAAAGGGAAAAGGTAAAAAGGGAAAAGAGGGGAGTAAAACAAAAAAAACCCATCAGCAGACAGACAGCTCTTGAGCAGGTTGATGTAGACGCAAGGTCCTGAGTGCATGTGGAACCGGACCCCTAAAGTATTTAAAGCCAGATGATGCAAAGTGCTTCTGAAAATAGGGCTACTTGTTTCCTCCCAGAAACCACTCAGCAGTTTCCAAGCCCTCCAGGATAGCTGACATCCCGCCTCCATCGAAGTCAGTGGGGCGTTACCCTGACTCAGCTGGGGCCAAGCTTACACTCACATGCTCGTGCGAAAAGTAATGCTGAAAATTAGAAGAAATAATGTTTCTGGTCACGTTCTGGCTCAGTGTTAGACCTTTGAGTGCTGTTTGACTGAAGCCCTTTGACTTTTCTGTTTCCCTGTGAAGAGCTGTCACCTGATAAAACTTGGGGTTTGGGTTTTTTTTCCTTTTTGTTTTTCTTTAATTATTACAGTATCAGCTTCCCCAGATTTGAATGAACTAAGGAGAGTTGCCTTGGTGAGCAAATTCTTATTAACTATTTAAACATGGTCAGGGAAGGGAGTAGGGTTTGTATTCAGCAAATGAGCTCAAGCTCACAAGCTCTTATTTTATTCCTTCTTTTCTTGGAGCTGCATAACAAGGATGATTTATTTGCAAATGAATTACTTTAATAATAGGTTTTGAGTTACACAGAACATAGATGATCTTGACCCCATCTCTGCAGCTGTAAAAGTAAGAGCGTGGGTGTGGTTGCCTGGTGGCTGGCCAGGATGACACAGTTCAAGGGGGTGGATAAAATAACATTTACACTTACAGTAACTGTTTAAAAATGTAATTTGAGTTCTGCCAAATCCTTCAAGTTCGTTTTGGGAATCCAGCATGTTAGGGTTGCCAACACTCAGCTCTTCTCACCCTAGTTTTTTGCAAGTTATCTCCTCCTGCCAGATGCATTTCGCTGCAAGAGTCTCATTACGGAGCGTGAGGTTCCATCAGCCTTGCTCTGCAAATGGTTATGGTGGGACGCTCGGCCGATGGCCCTGCCTAAGCAAGCAGTGACCGAGCCTGGCCTGTGAGACTCAGCACGGAGCAGGAACGCGATCCCAGAGGAAGTGTTCCACTTACAGCCCTGTTTGTAGCTGCTGCAGCAAATGCTCCCAAGCCAAGCAAGGTCAGGCATTTGTTGGATCCTCGAGGAAGCATGTGGTGGAGAAGATGCTGGAGCTTGTTCTTCTGAGCTGGAATTGCAGAAATGCTCTCAAGTGGTAGGGGACATGTGTACCAGGCTAACAAAGACAGAGAATGAGGTCTTGACCACTTTACAGTCTCATTGCTGCTTTTTAAAAGGCAGCAGGTGTTGGCTGAAATAGCCAGATCATTCCAACTGGAATAAGTTCTCTCTCCTTGCATTCCTCCTATGGCGGCACCCTGTTAGAGGGCACAGGGTGATCCTGCACCAGGGCTGTCACAGGCTGCCACACGCAGAGCGTTGCTGTGTCAAGTCCTTGCAGCCCTTACCCCCCCACTGCTGCGCTGAGCAGCGCAGCCGGTCGTAAAGTGCCGTAGCACTCGTGAATGGAAAGCGCGAGGCATTATTTATGGCTAGGAATAACAATCGCTTCCAGTGGCATGCCGTGAGCTGTGCTTACCTGTGCAGATTGGTGGATTATAGTCTTTTGTTAGACAAAGAACCCAAGCAGGGTGGTGCTTGGCCTGCTTATGTGAAAAAAAAGGTGTTTTGAAGAGTTTGTAGTCTCTGCTGGTTGAAGACCCATGTTCACAACTGGTCCATTCATCCCAGTAGTCCTAAAAAAGGACTACTTATGGAGTCCTTGCTGACACCAACCCATTGCACGATAGCCTCCATGACTAATGGATGTCTTCCATTGCTGTGCCATGCTGGGGAATGGTTCCCAGAGCTTAAAACCTGAGGGACCACTGTCTGCCCTGCTTACATTCGGCCATCATTCTTCCTCCACTTTGGCTAAAATATGATTTTTTTTTCAGATCAACATCTGGTGTTGAACACATAAGAGATGTAGAATCAGCTCTTCAGTGACTTGTTCACATGGCGAATTATTGCCTTCACTTATTAAGAAAAAGTTGACTTTTCTGCCTTCAATTTGGCAAGCTTTTTCAGATTAAAAAAGTGTTGTGTTTTTTCAAATTAAAGAGAACTCTTAATCCCAAATACCTTTTCTTAGTGAAGGTACATACATGTCCACACTGTCATCAAATCAACCTTATTTGCATCTGGCTCCTGCAGTGACAAGATTTGTGATGATCTTCTCCTTTTGTCCGTCAGCCTCTCTTACCTAACACATTTGGAATACTTTCCTGATTTCAAACAAGTTTGAAAGAGTGTAGAAGTCTCAAAGAAGAGAGTTCACGCTGGCTTGATGAAAAGTTGGCCTGGGTAGAGGAGAGAGACTCGGAGAAGGGAGATCTCAGCTGTCACACTCTGTTTGGCAGCACAGGGTCAGACGGTCAGTGTGAATGTGTTCACAGGCTGCCTGCAGCGCGTGTCATCTCATTAGATGGGTCATAAGAGACACCGAGACTAGGGAGAGTTTTCCTTCATTTTTGTTTCCCTCAAAATTTGGTACGAATTCAGGCATCAGGAATTCTGTTGTTCATGGAACATTTTCTTTTTTATAAAATGAATTGGTTTTCACCCATTAGGCTTTTCAGTAAATGACATTTTCTTTTGCCCTCAAGTCCTCTGTGTCTTCTTGTCTTTCTCTTTTACTCTCTCCAGATTTTTCAGCACCTGAAGTATGAGTATCAGACTGTATGTAGAAGTCTATTATTGGTCTTAACAGTGCCTTATTCACACACTTACTTTCTCCTTTCTTCAAAACCTTCCAGCTTTTCTTGCTGCAGCTTTGAAATGTGAATGTTGCTTATCTGTCATCAACCCCAACTAGTCCTTGTAGCTAATGATTACTGACCTAGTGCCCACCCGGTTCTGAATACGGAGGCTGGGTTTCCTGCTCCTGAGCGATGCTTGGCTCTGGTATAATATACAGAGTTTTCCAGATCACTCTATACAGCCACCATGATCTTCTCAGTGCTGCAACAAGCTCTTTGTCACCTTAGTCTTAACTGATAATTAATTTTTATTGACTTCTACTGAAGTAAAATGCCATGGTACATCTTTTCAACAGAGCACATGAACACCCTGCAACGTAAGAGAAGTGAGCAAAAGACATTGGATCATCAATGAGAGACAACAATTATGTCATTGATGAATTGCTTATAAGACAGCACCAAGGACAATGTAGTAATGTTTTTGAAGAAATCTGTTCAGTTTCCATAATCCACTGATCTTCAGTAATTCTGCAACAGGGAAAAAAGTGGTCACTTGCCTCAGGTCCTACATAGAAGGTGCCAGATGGTCAACACGGTCCTCAGAAATGTTGCCTGCAAACTTCATGATCGTATAACTTTGCATTTAATTTTATTTCGAATTACATTTCCATTATTAGGAGAACATTCTTAACAAGCTTAGGTTCAATGAAAGCCGTTGGATATACTGCTGTGTAGGGAAGAAAATCCTCTCAGAATAGATCTAGATTGTCGTTCCTTTAAAAGTTCTGAAGCTCTGCATTTTTTATGGGGAACTCTGGCATTCATTTTTAAAGGAAATTCATTGTAAAAATCCTCAACACATTTAAATAAGGTGTGAATATTTCTTTTTCTCTTTGCAAGTTTTTATTAAAGCCTTGACCAGCTTTAAGTGATTCAAACACTGGAACTTCCGTTCCGTATCAGCCCAGCCCATTTATAGATAGAATCATGCAGCCAAAAAGTCTGGAAGACATTGAACAAACTGTACCCCAATCTTTAGTATTTTACTAAAGTCCGTTTAATCAGGCTGTCGAAGGAAACCTGAGACTGTAAAATTGTTTAGACAGTGAAATAAGTGAAAATTAATTGTGAGGAAATGTTCCTATCTCCATTGAAAATTAATTGTGAGGAAATGTTCCTATCTCCGTTCACTAAACAAATTCAACCCACAAAATGTGCTTAAGGTATCATTTGAAGCGAGCATTTAGGAGTAGATTGTTTTAATTAGGAGATGGCAGTTTCAAATACAAATTTTGAATCCAACCCCAGATTTTCAGTGTACGCAGAGTGTTTCCAAAACACACTTTTAAATATTTGAGCTTCAACTCTGGTTTTAAGTACTGCAGTTTGATAAGCTGTTCTAGTCTGGGGCTAGTAAACAAGTCTAGAACTTGCTGGATTTCTCCCAGCAGATAAATCGTCATCCGCTTACTTTTAACGTTGTCTGGATTTGTCAAGTCTGTCTTGCAATCTTTGTCTCCAGGATAACATGCAATGCTGTCATCTCATGGGAACATGGAAAAATTTTCAGTTGTAGTAATAACATTAAAGTGAGCTTTTTGTGAAAAATCTTCCTTGTGGCTATAAAAGAGATCAGCTTCCCTGAAGGTAAATTTTCACAGCAGTCTGCAAGATTTTTGATATATCACCCCTGCTGAATTTTAATAGGGATAGAGTGCCTGGTTATGCGTGTAGTAAAGATGTTTGATCTACATCCAGATCATGGGTCTGGTTTGTTTTTAGCTTCCCAACATACAACGGCTGCACAGGTAAGAGCACACTGGTATGTGCGTGGATACAGGAAAGCATGGAAATGCCAGCTTTTGTTATTACATTGCCCATGGATTTCATGGGTCGAAAAACATCTTTTCATCCAGATGCAACAATTTTCCAGTTGCTAAGAGGATGTGCGGACACCTGAACATGAAGTTATTCCCTACTGTGCTTAGGCTGAAACATTTTGTGCTGTTTAGAGAGAGAATGGGTTTTTTTTCAGTTTTTTTCTTTTTTTATTTTGTTAATTTTTAAACTTCTTTTTCTTCCTGTGCTCTTCTCTTGCCTTTAGCACCCCAACACATCCGAGCATTTTCAACTTTAATACTTCACACTTGGCATCACTTTTACTATAAAGAGAAAGCCCTTTTTAACACTATATCAGAGAAGATGTCTGTTGGCTTTGAGAGGCTCTGTATTTGCCAAGCCTTGCAGAAATCTTTATTTCTGAAGGGTCTCAAGAGCTTCTCAGGTGCAGACAACACTATGGATAGGTGCATGTGAGCGTGGCAGGTACCTTGTTGCATCTTTATCCACAAACACTTTTGGACAAAAATCTGCTAAGACACCAGCTTGATGTCCTAAGCCACCATTTCTCTTCTTCTAGGTAGGAGATTCTGGTTCCTTCTGCTTTTCTTGGCACCTCTAAAAATACCTGGAGACCACACGGTATCTCTGTCTTCTTGCTGCATTTACTGCAGGGAAGATGGGTCGGTTCATGGTCACAGCAGGGCTCTTTATCCAGGCTTGCTTTATCCCCTGAAGATATTATGATGATGTGTGTGTCACTCCATCAAAAAGTAGATGGGTTTTGACACACACGCACAAAAAAAAGTCTGACCAGACAGGGCCGGTGCCAGAGGTCTGGAGGTGGGTACCAGAGGGAGCTGGAGGGGGAGGGAGGGGGTTATCTGAGCTGCGAGGAAAGCTGAGAGACGGAGCTGAGTCACAAGTTTCCGACCGAACCGCCTCCAAGTTTCACAGAGTTTCTTTCCCAGCAGGGCAGCGGGCAGCAGGGCTCACCCTGTGAGCCAGGCAGAGTCTCCCCAGCCAGCTGAGCAGTCTGCATGGCTGGAAGGGAGGAGACGTTACTGGTTAGTCTTATTCTGGCTGACGAGATCACTACTGTACTGACTTCTTGTAGCTGTAACAAAGCCCTTTCATCCCGCAGAGGGGATGTAAGATCCGATCTGTTGTGGGCTGGGTTTCTTCTCTTGTTGTGCTTTGTGTAAAAAGTCAGAAAGATTTTCCTTGGTTTCTCATTGTGGTACCGCTAGCCTGGTTGTTACACGACACTTTTTAAGAGCTATTTAAAATCTCAGCTGACTAAAGGGAGGGGGGAGGAAAGGCCTGTTTCATATTTCCCCACACAAAATATTATGTTTATCCTTCATTAGATAAAAAAAACAAATAAATCTTTGTTTTAATGTGGGTTGAGTCTAACGGGGGAATTCTTCAGGTTTCCAAATTTACAAAGTGTTCTTCCTGAGTGGTTAACTGTTCCCATATTTGTGAAAAGGAGGGGAGAGGAAATTACCAAAGAGGTTTTGAAAATTACCCTGGACATTAATGGCTGTTTTCTGTTTGTTTTTTCTTGTAATTCTAATAAAGGTTTCTCAGGTCAGACTATTGTGCTGCTCCCTTCTAAATGTCTGCTATGGAAATAAGAACAATGTTGGGAACATTGGGATGGATTTGGTCTGTTTTACGTTACAAAGCATTTTTGTATCATAAAGCCCTGGACCAGGTCTTTACCTCCACCATTAACCATGAAGGGACAGAAACTCAGCTGGTCTGTGCTGGCTTAGTTCCATGGATTTCACTGCTGAGAACAAGTTAAAGATTTCACCCTTTGCAATAAGATTCCTTCTTATGAGATTTATCTTCGTGTGGCTATGTAAATAATACCTGAAATATAAAAAAAATATATATACGATTCAGCCTTGGTTAAATCATGGAAGAAATCACGTGTGAGGTAAATTGCAAACATCACTCTAGATGTAAGTCTTCAAGTGACAGGACAGCACTGTGCCACATGGCGCTCTGCCTGGGATAGCTGTAAGAGAAGTTAAACATCTGCTTAGAGAACGTGCAGGTAATTTAATCTTAGCTTAAGCCCACATGTGTAATAAAACATGCTCCTCTCCTCCGTGCCGCCTCCCAGGAGCCCAGGGGCAGGTTCCTGACATGTGTGCTGAGTCGAGAGCTGTGGCACAGCCCTCGTGGCAGGGTGGCACTGGCCCTGGCTACTGGCCACCCTGGCAGAAGTACTCCCACCGCCCAGGCACAGTGAGGACTGAGCTGGTGATGACTGCGGTGGTGGTGGTACCCGAACCCTGGTGCAGCAGTATAGCAGCACCACTGCTTACACGGCCCCAAAGCCAAGGCAGCCTGCTTCTAACAACCTAGGAAAGCCTACTGATTTATTTATGAGTTTATACTCACCAGCCACGAAGTGTCAGCTAAAAATAACAGAAGGGGCAGCCTTGCAGGCTAGTGGCAGCCACCTTTGCCATCTTGTCAGAGCTGGAGCTTGATTTTGATTCCTGCTTTGCAGCTCTGCAAGCTGACAGAGGGACGCATTTTCAGATGCATGAAGATAACAAAAGTGGAGGACAGAAGCAACAAGCTTCTGAATACCCAGCTTGGCATTTACTCAGACCATCAGGCTCCTCGCTCCCTACAGAAATCTCCCCCTAACTTTCTCATGCAGTTACCCACACAGAAAATGGGTGCTTCTCTTTGTAGGACCCTTTTTTATGGGACCTAATAATTTTGCTGGCTTCTGGAAGATTTTTTGGGGGTCCTATTCTGCAACCTAGCCCAGTTGGGTTGCAGTAGCATGGAGAGTCCCAGCACAGCACTGTAGAGCAGTCCAGAGGCTCTGAGGTCTCTGCTGAAGAGCTGGAGGGCATGTAGCCATGAGTGGAATGGACAGACAATTAGCCTTCAAAAAAAGAAAAGGAGAAAACATGAAAAATTATTATTTGGGATGTCTGTCAAGCCTACTGTGAGGCTTTTTGGAAGGGATGAGGTGGTGATTGTAGAGGTTGTTTTTCCATGAGCTAAACCAAGGAGGCAGGAAGCTCCCATCAATTGCTTTGTGGCAGAGTCCTCAGAGTGAGTTTCCACCTCATCCTGGCCTTTCTAGCAAAGAAGAAAAATGTGCATCCTTTAAAGTGGTAATTTAGAAAAAATATAAGCAAAGTCTATGTAAACAAGCGCTGGAGAAGTGCTGCCTGGTTTTGGCTTGGTGCAACTGTTTTTCCATGCATGGGCTTCTACACCGTCAGCAGGAACAGTACACCCTGCTGGACAGGACAAAATCCTGGACAAAAGTCCAGCCTGGAGTCAGAAAAAGGTAACCAGTTTAGGAATTAACAGCGCCCGTCGATCTCAATGGCTCAGTCATTCTGCTGCTTGCTAAGGGGATTTTCTGGTGCTTGTTTTAAGTATTTCATGCTTGAAGGTAACTCTGCATAGGCTGGTAATTCTAGGCACCAGCCGAGATCTCCTGCTCCCCATATAAATGTGGTCTATCCCCAAGATACAGAAGTCTTGCTTTTCACAGTTACATATTGAAAGCAGAAACAGTCTTGTTTAAGGTTGGTGGGAATAGTTATATTCCAGAAGAGGTCAGTAAATGAACTACACTGTCAAGATCCAAAGACTGATGTATCTTTGCTTCTCTTGTGGTCAGTGCAGTGCGGTAGGTGGGTGAAACCCATGGACACCAGGGTAAAAGTCCTGAGGAAGGGCTGGGCCAGGCCAGGAACTCACACTGGGGAAAGAGATGTTTAAGTGACATCTGTAGGAGGCGCTGGAGTGTACCCAATTCCTCCTTGCCATACTGTGTTTACTGCTGCTCTCTAGGCATCTTCTGAGGTGCTTGGAGTGCTGGCTAGTCCCTTTCCTCACCCTGAATTTTTCTCCTTTTCTATATGGAAATTGTATTGTCAGTTCTTTCCTTCCACCTGTCTAAGGAGGGAAGATATTTTTTTAGAGATAAAAGAACTGAAAGAGAAAGGCCAGCATATCAAACACGGCATATATTTTTCCTTCTTGGACTCTAATTTATTCTGGAAGCAACTAAAGCTTCCCTTCTCCTTCTGAGCCCAGGCCCTGTTCTCCTGCACCACAAAGCACTGCTGGTACATAGAATCATGGAATCACAGAATCGCCTAGGTTGGAAGGGACCTTTCAGATGATCGAGTCCAATCATCAACCCAACTCTGACAAAAACCATCACTGAACCATATCTCTAAGCTCTATGTCTATCCATTTTTTAAATACCTCCAGGGATGATGCCTCAACCACTTCCCTGGGCAGCCTGTTCCCGTGCTTGATAACCCTTTCAGCATAAAAATTTTTCCTAATATCTCATCTAAATCTCCCCTGGTGCAACTTGAGGTGGTTCCTCTTGTCCTATCACCTGTTACTTGGGAGAAGAGACCGACCCCCACCTGGCTGCACCCTCCTTTCAGGCAGTTGCAGAGAGCGATAAGGTCTCCCCTCAGCCTCCTTTTCTCCAGGCTGAACACCCCCAGCTCCCTCAGCCGCTCCTCATCAGACTTGTGCTCCAGACCCCTCACCAGCTTCACTGCCCTTCTCTGGACACGCTCCAGCACTTGGGTGCACAAAGGTTTGCCATGGTATTAACTTTCTTCTACTCCACCACGCATGAAAATCTGTAGAATAAAGAAAGCTGAAAGACGGAAAGCGGGGCATGACTGATGGGTATGCCTGTGAGCAAGGCCTCTGGCCACTGCCTTACCTGGCAGCACTCAGACAGCTTTGCTTTGATATTGCACTTCTGAGATTAACAGATGCTATGTAAGTGCTCTGTGCGAGCTTAAACCACCACACCGTATGTTGCACCAACAACCACCTCAAGTTGCACCAGGGGAGATTTAGATGAGATTTTAGGAAAAATTTTTATGCTGAAAGGGTTATCAAGCACGGGAACAGGCTGCCCAGGGAAGTGGTTGAGGCACCATCCCTGGAGGTATTTAAAAGATGGATAGACATACCACACAACAAGGTTGAGCACTCAAGGGCTTCTTAGCTTGCTTCTGAGATATTTTTAAATTGGTACATTGATTTTTGCATTTTGGTGCTGGGTCCATTTTTAAAAACCACCCAAACGTGGAACCCATTGAATAGATAAGCTGGAATCTGCAGTTGATAGAAGGAGTTAGTTGAAAGGACTGGGTTTTCTTCCTTTCGTGACCAAGCTCTTTCAGATAAGGCAATATCTTCTTAAGAGCTCTTTAAATAAATAACCAAATAAGATATTTTAAATGAAGGATTTAATAAAAGTTCTTGAGAGAGGCTCATTCTCTTTCCTTTCAATTAATCCTGGAGAGTTCACCACAAAAGCCACCTGTTTTGATGTAAATTGCCTGGAGAACAAGGCACGCGTGTACAAGCTCAAGCTCAGCCACTTCTCTGATGTGCGCATGTGCAAACCTGCATGCGTTGCGCAGGGGATCCGCAGACGACAGGCTGTTCTGACAGTATATGAGCACAGGTTTTGGTCACAGGACTTTTTATTTTTTGATTCCTATGTGACATCATCCATGGTTTTGGGAACTAGTTTAATGGCTTACTTATTTAAGGGACTTCAGTAAAGAGCTCACAATGGCAACATTAATTCAGATAATTTACTGCCTTTTTCTGCAGAACAAATGGACTCAATGGATTTTTATTTTAGCTCAAGCTCTTTTTAAAGTCTGATCAAATAGTTTGGGAATGTCGAGTTCCACATATGAAATGTTGGTTGTGACCAATTAGGAATACATAATGCTGTTTCTGTTCTTGTTTTGGGTGAACTCCCTATTAAGCCAAGGATAGGCTTGTAGATCTCTGAATGTCTTGGTGCCGGCACATATTAATTTGTAGTTTTCTCACATCGCCACGACCATGGAAACATAGACTAAGTCTTGCCTATAAAATTCTTTCACCAGCATTGTTATGTGAAGAAGAGCTCTACTGGAGATGAAGCTCCAAGGTCCTAACATTAACTTGGCTTCTTTTCCTTCTCCAAACCAGGGTAAGTTTTACCGCTAAGAGCATTATTTACAGCTGTGTCTACACAAGGGCTAGTTGCTGCACTCCATAGTGGGCCATATATTCAGATATGCTGTGTTCAGAAATGAGCAATAACAAAAGCCACTGGAAGGGATAAAATAAATAACGCATAGAGTGCCTGAAGGCACCTTCGAGAACCTCTCCGGGTTTGGAAATCTTGAGCCACAAGTTGAATACAAGCTATTATGTTTAAGATATATAGAAGACTAGTACTCTGTGGCTCTGATCGGTTTATTTTTGATCAAGATGTGTTTGGACCTTTTGCAGAGGTTGGAAATGTATTTCCTTGTCGTGGTTTTAAGCCTGCCACTTGATAACTTTGATTGCTGCCTATTTCCTCTGTGTTAAGGAAAAGGGAATAATTATCCCTTGTTTGTTTTCCCTGTGTATTTCATGATTTAATACAATTTCACTGCATCTCCTGTGCTGTCTTAGTGCCTCTTGTAGTACCACTATCTCCTTCAGGGAAAAAAAAAAAAAAATCTCTGAATGTATCCGCAGAAGAATGCAGTGGGAGAACATTTTCTTCTTTACATAAATTCTGATGTTTCATATAGTCTTTCCAGGGCAGTGTGTTGACATTTTTCCCAGTGATCCAAACATCTCTTTTCTGAGTGGTAATGGCTACTTTAGAGCCTAATACTGGTACAGTTAGGGTAATTTTTCCCCAGCACACTGCTTTTAATGTACCGATGCCAACTGTGACATGACAAAGTTATGTTATCAAAACCCTTGTGGCTATACTAGTTTCCAGAAAAAGAATCAGGTGTAGCTCCATGATAAAGTATGGCTTTCTTTTCTTACTTTTAATTGTCAATATACCACAACTCTGATTACCCATTTTGACTCAGCTGTTACAAGCTGCAACTGCCTCCTTGGGCAAGCATACAATATGCTGTTCACAAATGCTTGAATATGCCATGTCTTCTTTTATTTGGCTGTATTATTATTAGAACTATGTGAACATTTATAGAGTACCATGCCTATTCCTTTTTTCGCTGATTCTTTTTTCCCTTTAATTTTTTGTGAGTTTTCTGTCAACAGTTTAATAAATACATTCAAGAAGTTCATGATCTTCATTAAGCAATTCTTGGTCTGCAGATTGTTGCAACTTTGTGAGCAAAGACAGGATTTAGAACATGTGTTGTGTTAATTATGCAAACTACCCAATCAAGCTACAAATTGGCACGTAATTTAGGATTGGCTCAAGCACAATACATTACTAATTATATAATTTGTGGTGCTAGTTGAATTGTTTAATGCAGCTGTTAACTACAAAGGAGACATAGAGTTTAAATTCTCTCCTGACAAAGAAATATGTACCTGAGAGAAATGCTGTCTTTGGACTAGGAATATTTGAATGTTCTTAAAAAGCCACCTCGTAGTGCATGGCTACATTCTGAACCATGGTTCCCTTCAAAGGTAACTGCATAATTTTTTTTGGGAAAAAATATCAGTTTGTAGTAATCAAAAAAATTAAATTCCTTTCTTTCCAACCTTCCTCCACCTTGGTCCCTCTGCTGCTATTTTTCTCAAGAGTTTGAGCCCTAAATATGGAGCAATTAGGATGGATATAGAAAGGAATTATTTGTATGTAGTTCTACACAGATAAAAGGGGTCACCAGTCTGTGGAGCTGACGGAAATATTCAGCTTGGTTGCCAAAGTTGCGGGTTGCTCACTTCACTACCAGCAGGCTAATCTGTGTGTGCCATTTACCCTCTATGCGCAAGAATTTACTGGGCTTTGTTGCAAAAGTTATTGAAATGACATTGCAACTAGCCAATTAATTCTATTTAAATACTTGCTAATAGCCAGAGAACAAGCATAGTGCCAAATAAAGCTAAATCTTCCAATGCTGTTTTGCCAATAATTAGACTCAGGGCTCATAAGCAATGACCTGCTATTACAGTTTGCCTGAAAACCCTGACATTTTTCCCCTGACAAAGGTGCTATTGAATGTGAAGTTGTCATGACAGAGCTGCAGTTGCATTCATTGACAGTGTGCCCGAGGGTAAGAGACTTGCATATACACAAGGTGTAGAAAATACTTAATTTACTTGTTAAATCAGCTCTCTATGCTGTTTCACAGTAGCAAAAGTCTTTGCCGGTTGTGGCTGTAGCTCCTGCTAAAGCTTCATGGAGACAGTTTCTTTTTGCTCCTGCTTTTGTGGGGTGGATATTAGTCCTTTGTGTGTTTCAGAACGTTGGGATAGAGATTCCTGGGAATGAGCAGGAAGGAGCCACTCTCTCCTGGACTGCCGGGGTGAGCGTAGCTGAGCCGAGCCACACAGGAGAGAGCAACGTGCTCCCCTTCTCTTAGGTGTGCAAACAACCCAGCGCCGCTTTACCTGTGTATGTCCAATACTGGCCCTGGAAGAATTAAGTAAAGCCTTTGAAGGGAGGTGTGTGTGCCCTTGCTTTCTGGTTCAACATGGTACAGTAGGAGCTGGCCTCTTTAAAAAGATGTATGACCTGATTTCCTGGTGGCCTAGTTTGCTTTGTGTCTATGACCAGTAAAGGCAAGCTTTGCTTAAAATGTGAAACCATCCCAAAATGGAGACGCTTTCATCTTCAAAGGTGTTGCAGAGAGTTGACAAGTTAGTATTAGTACATGTGTGTATTCACACAAGGAAAACCAGCAACAAATATCAGCCAAAAAATGGAGAAAAGAGGCCTAGATGCAGTTGTGGTTGAGGATTATTAGTTAAAGGCTCCAATGGATGGCTTGGAGATCCTGTGTGCTACCAACTTTCTGTTTGTGGGCAAGTTGTGTACTTTCTATGTAACAAGTTTCTTATTTGTAGAGAAAGACTTTGCTTCCTTTTCTGTTCTTTTTCTTACCATCTGTTTACACATTGCTTGCATGTTGTGGTTTCTTAGGGTCAATACAGACATAATACAGGTTTAATTATATGTACAGTCTAATTGCCTAGACTGTGAAAAGCTTTCAGGAAAATATGGTGCGATCCTAACAGCAAAATTAAAGACCTCTAAGTTCTCAAATTGCACATCATTTCTAGTTCTTTTTTGCTTTACATTTATGTCACCACTTTATTAGTAAAGTTACAGTACTGTAACCCAAAAGATGGACAAAAATACTGTTCTTATCCTCGGAACTTACATGCAAAAAATAATTTGAGCAGGTCAGTCAGTAATGTGTTTGTCTTTCCACATCTGAAGCCAAACCCTCTCAAATGGATTACATGACAAATTTGCTCAGACATTGGTGCCAGACTTGGAACCATTGGAGAGGGACCCTCATTTCTAAGACCTCCACAATCTGACGACCTTGTTTCAGTATGGACAGGCAAAGTTGGAAGCGGGATGCCTTTTTTTCAACTCTGGAACCAGCTGATCTGGAAAGAAATTTGCTTTCAAAAGCAAAATTTTATGGAGATGAAAACTTTTTTCCTCTGAGCGTGTTAGCTGGTTCCCAAGTCATTGTTTCAAATCTGCTCAGTGAGTGATGATTCACTTGACTTCACTTGGCTTAGCTCGTTGTAAAGATAGGAGCTGTCTTTTAAGTTCAAATTTAGCAGTCGATCCAAGCTATCCTGAATAGTGTTTGCAAGGTTGGAGTCACCATTCTGTAACTTCGTCCATGGCCTGTGCTTCAGCAGAGTGACACATCACCACTGTGGCCTCATCTGCTTAGTACCGGTTAAATAATTATGAAGTCTGTGGAAATGATTGTTATGATTTATTATCTTTTTTTTTACCTGAAAGAGATCTGATTGGAGGAAAAGAAAATACAGGGAGTAGCATCACCCAAAAGCAATGTACTGTCCCTGTGCTCAATCATTTACTAACAATTATAACATTTCTAGTAATGGTGGCACAGATCCAGTTGCAGAGATTGGGAAAGGATTTAGAAAGAAGTGTTTGGTTTTGTTTAAGCCATTCTTCTAGGAAAATTTAAGGATAACTAAAACTTTTAAGTGCTTTCCTTTGACTTTCAGTTTGTTAACACCATCTTCTCCAACAAAGTCTTACAGCTGTTAGTGTTTCTGAAAATGCCATAAAATAAAAAGAAAACACTTGAAAATATTAAGATACCTTTTTTCTTTATTAAAACTGATATTTATTTTAATTTAAATGTGATGAACTTATAACTTAATTGAACTTCATTAATTCAAGTAATTACAATTTTCATTACACGAATTAATATTTTGCACAGATTGCTTGATGACTGAAAGACAAACATCTCATTGCAAGGAGGTAATAACTTAATCATTTAAGTGTGTTGAAATAGTTCTGCAAGTACGTGTATAGGCGCTAGGTGAGACCTAGCAGTAGTGTATTGTGCTGATGGAGAGATTGCGGGTGCCTTGCTTTTGTAAATTGCCTCATTATTCAGCTCTTCTCTTGGGCATCTCTGCCCATGCTGGAATTATGTTCTACAACATGAGAGTAGTTTGCTGGTCCTGCTCCATTCCCTCTGAATAGAGCTGCTCTTCCATATGGGAGGTGATGGGATGGCTACGGATGAGAGGGAAGAGGATAAAAAGGAGACACAGGCTATGTGTGCAGTGATGATAAATGAGAGGCAAAGTGTGCTTTAGAAGAAGGGAGAGGGCGTGTTAAGGAAAAGAAGAAATGGACGTGTCCCAAGGGGAGAAAGAGGAGGCAGGGAGGGACGACCACATCCCATGGAGGGCCCCAGGTGTCCAAGGTAGCTATCTCGCATAGTACAGAGGCCCATTTGCCCCTCTGCAGCTGTGTGGTCATTTCAGGAACAGTCCTGGTAGGCTCCAGAGGAAGTTACAGCCAGCTGTGCTCTACCAGAGAGATGAACATCACAACATGATGCAAGGACCCCAAGGATGAGAGCGGTAACCAGCCAACACGGGGGATTCATCAGGGCTCCTGTTGTTGACAGGTCTACCTAAGGCACTAGGGAATATCTTGTATTCAAGGAAGCTTTAATGTTTTTAACGGTTGGCTTACAAGGAACCTGAAATGTTTTCTTTTTCTGCACAGTAATTGCAGGTTACCTGGGATGCCATGAACACATCACATACACTTGATATGATGCTTAGGGTTTGATTTAATCTCTCTCTTTTTTACACCAGTGCGATCTCTTGCTTAATTGCAAATATTCCTGTTTCCTGTAACAATTAGGAGATTTTTAGTGTAGCTTATGTGTAATTTCGTACAAGTACCTAAGAGACAGACTGCTAAATCTTCTCCATTTCCTCTAAGAGAGGTTTCTTGCTTTGGAGAAAGGAACTGCTTTTGTTTTCAATGGAGTTGAGAAAGGTGGTGGAAGATACCTATCAACATGTCTATATCCCATATACACATAATTCTATGTAAAATGTGTGTTTGTGTGTATATGATAATAGAACATGTGTATATTGATGCACATTTAGAGTGTGGGTTTAATTTCTGCTCTCATTCATATGCTTTTGTGATGGATACTATGTGTTTATAGTAGATACAGACAAGGCATTGGTCCAGTCTGTACTTCATGTTGTTGTCAAACTACTGGCACAGGTTGCCCAGAGAGGTTGTGGACTCTCCATCCTTGGAGATATTCAAAAGCTGTCTGGACATGGTCCTGGGAAACCAGCTCTAGGTGGCCCTGCTTGAGCAGGGAGGTTGGACCAGATGACCGCCAGAGGTGCCTTCCAACCTCAGACATTCTGTGGTTCTGTGATTCTGCTACAAATCAGAGCTGGATTGTGCCTGTTTGTGTTTAGCAAGACTTAAAGAACTTCCCCTACTTTTTAGGCACATCTGTCATTCCTATAAAAAGCAGTAACTAAAGGAATGAAAATAGTTTTCTAGGAAGAGATGAACCCTCAAGATACTTCAGTGTGTTAATATATCTTCTGTGTTGTTGCTGCCTGGATTTGATTTGCTCGGGACTAATGGCAGGGCCTCCAACATGAGGATTATTCATGTGGAAGTTGCTGTTGCTTTCCATCTAGCAGAGCTGTGCTGAGCAATTTCTAGGGCTTGGTGTAGACTTCTTTCTACTAACTTCTTAATTATCTTAGCAAGGCATGCCCTGTAGTTGATCTAGCTCAGCCATCATCCACTTGGATGACTCACAAATTTGAATTTGCTGAATTGGAAAGGAATGCGAAGCACCCAGACGACATTGGCACTGCACAGCGTGGGGGGAAGAGCTCCAATACGACAGGAAACCAATCCATCTGGTGCTTTTCATCTTGGTCTGCAAATAATCTGCATGGTCTCATTGCCCGTGCCTGTTCCTATGAACCTGTGATCCTCAAATCCTTATCCCAACTGTGTCAGTGCAATTTTACCCCTTTGAGTTCCATATATAAATTTACAAGTTGCAAAGCAACTGGGAATGGCATGGTGCAGAGGAATTTTAGATGTGCTAAGAGCACTAGCTCCCTCCTCATCCCAGCACGAGGAGGAAGCCAGGGATCTCTGCAGTAGGGACCAGGAGGACTTGGAGACTGCCCTATGCACTGGAAGCCATGTCTCTCTTGGGAGCACTGCAGCAGTTTGTGCCTCCCCTGGGGCTGTCACCCTTGTTTCCTTCTCACCCCTCTGCTCTGCTGCCTTCCCTCCAGCTTGGGAACACCGCAGCCCTGGGGTTCGTGCAGCTCGGTACATGTATGAAT
Source organism: Dromas ardeola (assembly GCA_013398915.1). Lineage (NCBI taxonomy): Eukaryota > Metazoa > Chordata > Aves > Charadriiformes > Dromadidae > Dromas > Dromas ardeola. Next base: position 510,299 of record VYZM01006123.1, read on the forward strand.
TAGGGCAGATCCCTCTTTCCATGCACGTGCGTTGCATCTTGAGGTGTAAATCAGGATGAGCCATGCAGTCCCATGGCAGATTGAGTCAAATCTCTGCTTTTCTCAGATGTAAGAAAAGGGGGGGTTCATGTTATCTGCTGTCCTTCATGTGGAGCAAGTTGATTTTTGTGATTCAAAACTATACATTTCTTACCCAGCTTTACAAGCTTGGGCTGCCTGCTGTCTCCTGTGTATGGCTTTGCGGCCCATGGCTGATTGATAAGGCGTGAGAAGGTGATAGCAGACATGATGGCAACAAAACATCCTACCCTCTGGTCAGGGCAATGGGAACACAACTTTCCTGACTGGCAGTGCCCAGGTGAAAGTGTGCAACTAATAACAAAAAGAGCAATTTTGCAAAGCAGTACCATTTTGCTTACTTAGTACTAAGGACGCCATCTTTTTCCTGCTCTCTCGGCCTCCAAAAAATATGGGATACAAGAAGGGCAGTTGCTTCTCTTCCCCCACAAGGTTAGGTTGTGCTTGGATTTTAAAATGGCTGAGAAACACTGCTTTTAAGCATTCAGCCTGCTAGCAGGGATTGATCCTGGGGGAAATAGCTGATGTGATGCATAAACAAGCTTTGAGAACATACTGGCTAAGAGCTGACTGTGACCAGGTGATGTATGTAAGCAAGCATTACCATTTGGTGTTTTTTAAATAGTGTTTAATTAAAACAGGCTTGCTACTGCTCTTGGCTTTGTGGCTGCAGCAAAGCCCAAGACAGGTGGCTGGCTGTTATCGGGGAGCCATTCCCTGCTACTATTAGAGGTGCTGCTTTCAGCAGTGCTCGTCGAAACCCGCTTGCCTCTGGGTGGTATCTGGTCAGCTTGTGTTTTGAATGAGAGCACAAATCTTCTGGCAGGTGTGTGGTTGGATTTACAGGGCTGGGGACCACAGGGAGAGCTGGGGCTGGAAAGGGCTCCTTCCCCTGGGTCAGCACCGGGGCTGCTCTGCAGCTGAAAAAATGCAAAGGTAAATCCAAGTCAGATAGCACTGCAAGGGATTCTTGTTTCCAGGGTGTTTCTTTTTCCAACAAACCCCAAAATATTTCTGTTTGGAGCGCTTTAAAGAGAAAGGGGGGAAGAGGTTTGCGAGTGTGTCCTCGTTACTGAATGGTGGAGCAGTTAAAGAAGTTGTCCAGGTCTCCTGTCACTACTTTGCCCAAGGAGGAGGCCATCGGGAAGCCCTCAGCCTCCTCCTCTTGAAGTTGTTCCACTTTGGATAAACAATTAACATTTACTAGAAGAGGGACTGGTGCTCAGGAAGTCTCATCTCTCAAAAGCAGACCCGCCAGGCTACTGATTCGTGCACACACGTGTGCGTTCTCTCAATGAATAGTTAATGTTTTATTAAGAGTGGAGCGGATCCAAGGGGATGATTCAAATCTCCTGCTTGGATCCAATACTTGGCTTTCAGCTAATATGCTTTTTGTTCCATCAAAAATGTCATTGCTTTTACACAACTCCTCCTTCTTCTCCCCATCTAAATGCTCTTCTTTGTTTCAGTTGATTTTTGTTTTGTTACTTGCCCGGGCCCTGCCCTCTCCTTTGCTCCTTGACCCTGAGAGTAGGAGATCTGTGGCTCCATTATATTTGAGTTTAGCTGAATTTGGTGCAAGGGCTGAAGGTAGATTTTCTTTTGAACTGACCTGGGGAGGACTATGGTGTTCCCATCTCAATGTTGTCTTCCCGAACACTGAGAACAAATTGACTCTCGCCTGCCCCATGTGCCCTCGGTGAGCCTGTGGTCACTTGGTGCTCCCCAGCCACCTGCTTTGGAAATTAGCAGTAGTTGAACCCTCAACAGGCCAATTTTCGCCACTGCCCATTGCCAACTTCTGCCTCTCTCAGGGCGGTTTCAAAGCCGGGCATGGCAGCTCTCCAGAGGGTAACCAGCACTCACCGGCTGCGGGGTCACCCCGTGTTGCTTTGCAAAGGGAGAAACCCTGAGGGAAATTCTGAGCCGAGACCTACAAATAACCTTGACCCTGTGGAATATAACCCCATCCTAAATCTGAACCTCACCTGAATTCCACGTGCAAGCTGTTAGGGATTTCCAACTGCTTTTCATGGCTGTGAGCTGTAACTCAGGCTGCAAGGTTCCAACCCAGGGTTTTGTGCTGAGGCTGTAGGTAGATTTCTCTGCCCACATGGTGACATTAATATGCACGCTGTTGGATAATGTGTCCTGATCTCTGGGGGTGGATGAGGATGGAGAAAGTGGAAGTAGGGCTGAAACAGCTGAAGGAGATGAGGCTGTAATCTCTGCACTGGCTGTTGGCCCGAATGGTTGGATCAGTCACAACCTGGAGAAGAATTAACGGCCACCTTGTGGCTGATAGTAAGATCAGTGGCTAAGTGGCATTTACAGGGCTGGTCACTAATTGAAATTCAGACGTAGCCATGAACATCCTTTGTTAAGTCTCTGCTTTCCTTCATTCCCTCTTTCTTTTGGCCAACACACCCCTTCTAGCCAGCCGCTCTGTCCCTGAAAACATCGCTTGTCTGCTTTACCTCCAAGTGGTGATAGGAGAGCTGCGTAAAACAATTGTAAAAACACCCACGGTAACTGGCTCCTTGTCTAACCAAGCCCCGTCTGTTGCAAACCGCAGTGATCGCATTGATATCCCAACGGCATTAAACCGTTCCATATGGGAAGCTTTGCCATGTACATAACCTTGCCCACAACAAAGCCTAGCGACGGAGCTGTGATGTTAGGAAAAAACAATACAAATCAAGACAACGGTTAACATATCGGAAGAACATGTAAGCAGTCTGCCAGTTGTGAATTGTAAATTCCAATTGCCCACCATGCGGCCGGGGAAGAGGAATGTGAGTAATGCCAGCACCAACGCTCATATGTCAGACCATTTGCACCAACGGCTTTTGGTTGATTTTCGTGATTCAAAATAATGTAGGGCTATACATTTCTTACCTAGCTTTACAAACTTGGGGTGCCTGCTGCCTCCTGTGTATGGCTTTGCAAATTGATCTCAAGTCTAGACTTCTGGATTTTTAGAGTACAATCATCATGTCCTTAAAGTGCTTCCTCCATTTTGTTGTTGTGTCTATGCCCCCCCCACACAGTGTGAGCTCTACTTCGTGGCTCTCTGAATAAACTCCCTCTTACAGGAAAATCTGTAACATGCCCAACTACAGTTTCCACTATTGCGTGAGGCTTTCTTTTATCCCAAGTAGCATTTGAGCTAACTTGGGTGATGCAAAGTAAATTCAGGTTACGCTATCCAAGCCATTTTAGGCTAAGTTTTGCCATGGTAGGGAGAAAAAATGAATGATGTAATTACATTGAGATTTAGTGCTTGGTAAAAGGGCAGGATCTCACAGGAAATGCAGGAAAAGTAATTCCACTTTTGAAAACCGTAGCCAATGTTCCCTCCAAAACTCGCCGCCTGCCATTTGCCTTCTGTTTTGCCAATGCTTTTATTAGTTACTTTGTAAAGGTGCCAAAGACACCAAAGAACCCGGGAGTTTTTATTACAAGTGTGGTTTAATTCCCTCCTAGGTGTTATGGTTGTGCAGAGACTATTCTGTAAGAAAAGCTGAGCGATGCCACCTCAAAGTCTACTTTGGGGTGGGGAAATTACAGCCTAGTAGCCCCCTCCTAAGGAAAGAGACATTTGAGCTGCACCACCCTTGTTAGAGAGGTGATGGTCACTCTGAAGAGGCATGGAGAAAGCAACCAAACTGAAACAAGCTCTGATGATTGTCCCGTGTAAACCCATGCTGTGCTGCCTTGTTGGCCTTCGTTTGGTCTGTGCAAATCACAGCCCACCTGTGGTTTTTGCACATCTGGTCCTTACCACTGCTTGGCTTAACTTGGAACTGTGTTGGGAATGGAGATGCACAGCCTATTTCCCACCACTAGCCTTGCAGCATGCCTCTGCGTGCAACATGGCCGGGAGTTTAGACGTTGGGTTGAAACCCAGGTCCCTTTTGAGTGGTGGGGTTGGGCCATTGAGCCTGCAGCTTCCATGCCGACTTAACTCGTGAAACATCTCTGCCTCCTCCAGAACCCTGCTGCCTGTTTTGTGTCTTTATGGAAGTCTTGTCCTCTCTCTTCCTAGTAATATCGTCTCCTTGTGGAGCTTACCAGATCCAGGCAAACTGAAACGATTATGCCACCAGCAGGGTATAAAATTTCTATTTTTCATTAGAGGCTTAGAACTCTTTTTTTTTTTTTTTTTTAAAAAAAAAAAAAACAAACAAAACCACCCAGTGGGGGAAACATTCTGGGAAATTGGCATTTTTCATGCGCAGGCCAAACACAAGCCTTCCCTTTCAATAATTGAAATGCAATTAGAAAGTTACAGCTGTGACTCATTCAGGCTCTCCTCTGATTGTCTGTGAGCCGGGGTTGGAAAGGAGGCCGCTCTGCACCAGCTCGCAGGACTTCAGTGGATGTATAATTTGCAGCTGCTTTCAGGGTGCTTCCTAGTCTTTTCTCAGCTTATAGACTTTTCAAGTGGCAGATATTTTAGGACTTTTCTGCAGCAAGTTGAAAGAAATATCCTTCATGTTCTTTCCGCTCTTAAGTTTGAGCGTCTTTTCTGTTTTTCCAGATCTGAGGAGCTCTTGGCTTTTTCTTTCCTGCTGTAACTGTCACACTTTAACTCTTTTTTTTTTTTTTTAAATCTTTGTTAATGACCACATTTTTATGGGCGTGTGGGACACGTTCCATGAGTACTTTCCTTTTCCTTCTGCACATGTGGTAACTTAGTTTCAAAAGATTATCTTCAGCATGCCAAGGTACTCTGAAGAGGATTTTTCCCATGTTTCGTGACAGCAGTGAACAGGCAAATCAAAATGCTTGGTCTGAAGCAAATCAGACACCTCTTAGAGGAAAAGATTCTCACTTAATAGACTTTCTTCTCTGAGGAATGGAAACAGCACAGACGTTTCATCAACTGTGTTTTCCCTGACAGATGAAGGAAGTTCTGGTCACTGCTGCCGTTCTTATTCTGCATGGATGTACTTCTGCAGAGAGCAGGGTAGTTTGGAGGTCTGTCCATGCCCCACACTGACTGTGGTATGAACAGCTCTTGTAGGGCTGAAGGACATGGACAGACACCATTGCCTGAGCGCTTGTGCTCCAGCTCAGTGAAGCTGCAGAGCAGATGGGAGAGCACCGTGGCAAATCCTGTCCTTCCTCTCTCAATGAGGTTAATGAAAAGCAACTTTCTACTCTTTTCCAAAAACTTTTTCCTCTGGCGGTTTTTGTTTTGTGTGCTTTTTCTCTCCAATACCTAAGAGAGACACCCAGAATAATTTGAGGCACCATGGATTTCACAGTCAGCAGTTCTTGCCCATGTACTTACTTCTGCTTGAATGCAATCTGCTAAAATGGAGATATTTCCTCGTCTCAACAGGCAGTGAAGAGCAGGGAGCAGGGCCTCTGGCCCTGGTTCAACCAAGAGAAGGCTGAAGTTCCACCAGTTGGAGGAGAGGAAGGACGACAGGGTTGCTGCTGACCTTCTCCTTCCATGGGAAGGTATCTTCTCCTCTTCTGTTGAAGTAACATTGGCCAGTGGTCCCGTTTCAGCAGCTCCAGGACCAAGTCCAGAGTGTGGGACCTCTTCCTTCAACTGCAGCCACGCTGACTGCAATGTAAGCTGGAAAAGACCTAAGGAGAATATTTGTTTATTTAAAACAGGTTGTTATACATATCAAACAGGTCTTCCCATATTTAGAGAGAGAAGGGCAAAAAATTAACCCAGAAAGATGGTTATAACAATTGCTAACCAGACAAAGAGTGTGTGGTAAGCTATAATTCTGGTTGGCAGATCAGCCAAAAAGCAGCTTGTTACTGCATGGTTGTTTGGTTTTTTTTAGAGACACTCAGAGGGACTATTTTAAATGGGATTTTGTCAATACTAATGATAAAATGCCAGAAATTTTTAATCTCAACTCAAATTACCTCTTGCTGACACTGAACTAGCACTCCGTGAAGAAGATAGTGAAAGATAGTGGTTAAAGGAAGATGAAATAAACAGATGGAAAAAATAACACTACACAGTGTAAAGCAGATAGAGTATCAAGCGTGTCCTTTAAAAATGAAAACAAAAAAAACCCCTCCATTAAAAAAGCACAAGAATACTTTGTTGTGTTTTCAGTATGAGCCACAATAGTTTCTAAAATGATGTTTCAATTAGCTATGACATATTTTCTGCTGTTACGCACTTTCCTTTTCCACGATTGTTGTGCTATATCCTATAATTGCATTCTAATGATATTTCGGCCCGGGTTTTGAGTCTGCGGCTCTGCTGCAGCTTCCCACCCGTGGTGCAAATGACACTGTGAGGCCACGCAACATGTTCTGCATGGTCTCTGAGATCCTTTCTGAAGGAGTGATTTTGGCCTTGAGAAGGCTAATTGTGAAATGAAGTTAAGGAGAGCAGTTCTCATTCATAAGACCTCTCTGGCTTTTTAAGGAAGACCTTTATGGCCGGTTTTCCCCTTGTTTCCTATCAACGTTTTTTCACAGAGAAGCTAAACTGAGGTGCTGCCCATCACCCTCTCCTCTGAACTCTCATAAATGAGCAGGAACAGGCGTTGCTGTTCCAGCTGGCCAGTAAATGGAGTGTGAAAAAAAGCTTTACCTTTCTATTTTAAAACAGACCAGAGCTTTAAAGTGCTGTACATAGAGAGATTACGGGCATTGAAACAGTAAAATAGCACATATCCTGTGTAGCAGATGGCGGGAGATGAATATTTCAGTCTTTCACAATTTTTACTCCATTTTCCTCAAGTGTTTTATATAGCTCCGTTGAGACACCTTAATTGCTATAGGATACCTTCTCTCAGCAAAGATTTCCAAGAGTATTGCCAGTTTGCAATACAGGGGAAGACAATACTTAAGCAAAAGCAACATCCTTAAAACAAAACCTCTCTTTCCGTTTAAGAGTCTGACTGTACTCCAGTAAAGGAATAAAGTTAGTGTACGGTGAGACAATTTGAAATTATACAGTTTTGGGCAGGAGTAACGCTGCAGACTCCTGTCAGGTATCCATTAATATCAACTGAAAATACTTATTGGTTCAAATTGCCTGGAGGAGCTCCAGTTCAGCAAGTGAGAAGGCACAGGACAGCAAGGGGAGTGGGAAGCAGGAGCAGGCGTACTCAAAGGACCTGGTTCTGAACATGCAAGTTTAGTAACGCCAGACCGATACTTCCGACCCCTGTTGACAAACCACTGGTAGGCTTGCGATAATACCAGTGGCACAGGGAAACTCATTGCTGTGTATGTCTGATAAGATGAAGGAACGGTGAAAAAACATCATGCAGTAGTGACCTGAATATAGACGGCACATTTCAGTAGCATTTTCTCTTTTTCCTTTGTAACAAGTTCTAGTTAAGATACTCAAAAATACATAGAGAAAATTCCTCCTTCCTACTGCGGACATATGAAAGAGCCCTCACGAGCTCCTGGAGTAGAAAAAGGGACGACTTTGGGATGGGTCGTGCAGAGCTTTTCTGCTTCTACTGAGAAGAGAGCACTGCAAACATTTGACACGTAGATCTCTCTCTTCATACAAGCTGGAACATAGGAAGTTCTGATCAAATATGAGGAAAAACTTCTTTACGGTGAGGGTGACAGAGCACTGGAAGAGGCTGCCCAGGGAGGGTGTGGAGCCCCCTTCTCTGGAGACTTTCAAGACCCGTCTGGATGCAGTCCTGAGTAATGTGCTCTAGGCAATCCTGCTTTGGCAGGGGAGTTGGACTAGAAGATCTCTAGAGGTCCCTTCTCCAAAATTCCATGATTCCGTGATTCACGATTGTACAGAGGACATAGTTTTGGCCAAGAGACAGGTCAGATCCTGTTGTGATCACTACAAAGCAGTGATCACATACGAAGCAGGCCCTGTATGAAAGGGGAACAAACTGGAATTTATCTCTCAGAAAAACAAATAGAAATATCCCTTCAAAATCCAGCAATTCCACTGTCTTGCCCTTACGTATCTGTTTGCTCTCTTTCCCCAAGAGAATCTTCTCTAATGCCATCAGGAGCTCAGCCCACCTCCACAGTGACTGCTTAGTCATGGCCTGCAGAAAGGGCGTAGAGGAGAGAGGGAGGTACCAGGTGTGTCTGCAAAAACAAGCTGTAATCTGGAGACTGCTGCTGTCAGCAAAAACCTGCAATTCAGACTCCTCTACCCTTTTAGAGGTTCTTTGGCTCTAAAGTGGAGCTGCACATCTAACTTTCCACCTGGAGCGAGGATGCTGCTGTACCACCCTTGGAGGATGAAATCATCAGAACCCCAAACTGGACTTGAAAAATATAGGATTTCATGAAACACATAGCTAATTAAACAGCAACATCACAGCAGCTTATAATTTCAGTTTGAAGTGCATTACTAGTCACACTATTTCCCTTTTATGCTTCTGGCTTCCCTAAAAATCATTGTCATCGCAAATCAGCACTATTCATCATAGTGCTGGTTCCCCAGTCCCTTTAGCCTGAGTCATAATCAAGTTTTCTGCAGGGTTTTTTTTTTTAATATTAGGGATACAAGTGTTTTATTTGCTCGTTGTTTCTTTACCGTCCTCCTGAATATAAGTGTTTCTTTTGTATTGCTTACAGCTCTGGTTCTAGAAGAGATTATGTTCTCCCATCCCCTCCCTGCCCGGTGTGCACTTGTTTTGAGCTGCTGGTGTGGGAGAGCACGGCGTTTGTATCTGCTATGCTTAAGCTCATGCAGATACAACCTTTGCTGTAAAACCAATCCCACAGCATTTAGCCCAAGTGTGCCATTTCCTCCTTTCAGGCCATGATATGAATGTGGTCTTTCATATGTTACAACTGGAAACATTTGGGAGTTTCAACAGGAGAAATTTTTATGAAGTTACGCGTCCCTTGCAGGTGGCACAGATCTAGCATGGGGAACTTACTTTTTCCATTTCCCCTCGCTGCTTCTAATCTGTGTGTGAAGGCCAGGCAAGGTTGCTCCCTGGCATAATCTTGAACATTAAGAAAGATGCCTGATTAATGCATGCACACACGCAGCGCTCCGCAGAGATGTGCCTGGTTAACATTAGTGCTGCTGTCAGTAATGAGCTTTCTAGAGGACAGGATGCTCAGCCATGCTCAGAAGCACAGCACTGGCCATGCCTGGGGACATTCTCGTGGTGTTCAGCCCTAAGGCAGGCACGTGAAGGGTGTCTGCCTTGCTTTCTGTCCTGATGTTTTCTTATGGAAGCTGAGCAAAGTATCATTTGTGAGAGTGAACATTTTCATAGAATCATAGAATTGCCTAGGTTGGAAGGGACCTTTCAGATCGTCGAGTCCAACCACCAACCTAACACTGACAAGAAGCATCACTAAACCATGTCACTAAGCACCATGTCTACCCGTCTTTTAAATACCTCCAGGAGGTATTTGCTTGCTGGTGCACTTGTTTTAGCAACTGGGAAGACACTCATGTGCAGAACTAGGAGAACTTGCCCCCATCATAGGTAGGACCCAGGGAGTGCAAGCAGATGTGTGATCATGGACTACATGAGGAGAATGCTAGAACAGAGGCCGTAGCCTCTGCAGGGTAACTCTTGCTGCCTAAATTTAGGCCTCTAGTGCTAGCTGAAATGTCCCAGAATATCTGAGACATCTGCACAGAGCTGGCAGCAATGACAGAGGAGCTACAGGAGGTCTGTGTCATGCTGGAGGCCAGGCATCTCCAACGCTGAAGTCTCTGAAAGGGCACAAGAAGCTCAGCAGCTGAGTCGCACCCCTAAGCTGGGAGGCGACAATGAAAATATGATTCAGTCCTTGGCAAGTTGTTTTCTGTAGATAATCAGTGTTTGTCAATGGGAACACAACTCAGCCTGAATCAGGCTGATTATTTCAGGAATTTTGGTTGCCCTTCTGTCTTCTGTTGTGGAAAGAAACATCTCTGTTATGTCGGTATGAGAGCCATCAGCTATGAGGCAATATTTAAGCCCACTTAGCAGGCCATGTAGACTACCTTAATGCCTCAGTCACAACGCAAATGTTCCAAATCAAGGCTTCCTGCAACACAATGTTTTGAAATAATAATAATGAGGGCGTTTGTCTTGTTGATTTGCAGGAGGACTGCGTTCCCAGATAGTTTAAGGGCTGTGGCTCGCCTTGTCTTCTAGGGGATGGCCGTTCGGCTTCTGCTGGGGAAGATGGATGGTCCTGGTTCTCCCTTAGTTGGATCCAAGGCCTCTTTCAGGCGGTTCCTCTCCTGTGGTTTGACACCACTGCTCCCAGCCTCTTCTCTTTTCTGTTTCTCATCCCCTTCCCCCTCCTTGTCTCCATAAAAAATGACAAACAGTGCTGCGTTACACAAACTCTTCTGCCACAGTGGAAACATCTGTAGCCTGAACGCTCCTGCAGAAATGTCACTTGGGGGAATCGCTCCTCATTTTATGAGAAATCTCTTTCAAGGCCTCGGAGGGGCCAGGGAGGGAGGGAGGGAATGCTGGGTTTGACACTAGTTCTGTGTTGTTTTTCAGGGATTTTGCGGAAGAATGTTGTGTCTGATTTTGTGGATTGTCAAAATGAAGCCAGATGGCAGTGGATTAAGTGTAATGCTGCTTTGTTGTTCTTGGGTTCGCAACTGCGCTTCCCCTTGAGCAAGGGAGCCCTCCCCGCGCAGCAGCCCCAACCCTGTGTTTCCCCGGCCAACGAGCGCCCCTTCCCATGGGCTCCCGAAAATGCTGCTCTGGAGGAATGGGGGAGAGGAAGCTTTATTATCGTGAGGGCTGCTAATTGGAAACTGCCTACTTGATACTTTTCCTGCCTAGATTATTCACCAAGAGCCTGTTTGCTGCTCTCTCCATCCGACGAAATATGGGTATTTTGCAATTGTAGTAATCGGTTTGCTTGATGAAGTGAAGTCGCCGGGTGAGCAGCTGAGCCAGTGAAGCCTGGTTTCTTACAGATTTGTGTCTGGTAGCTGGATTTCCTGATGTTTAGAAAGGCGTGAGTTCAATTGAAGTGTTTCCCATTAGGCATTCAAGTATTTCAAGCCTTTTGTTGATTCTTCAGTGTCTAATAAGGGATGTATTTATGCCTCAACCTTCCTCTCCGTGTGAATGCTTAATGGGGTCTCTTTCCTCTACCACTCTGCCTTATTTTCTTTATACTTATGGGCACATAATATCTTTTAGGTTGTCATCCGTCGTCAAAGTTAGGGCACTGGAAATAGCCACCGGGCTCTGAAGATACAGAGGGAGGCAGGCACAGACAGAGAAAGGTGTGATTGCCTCAACTTTGTTTCCCTAGGAAATTGGGTTAAGGATAAATTATTAATTATGGAGAAGGTGAATTTAAAATTGTGATGCTGAGTATTTTCTAGTTTCTTAATTAAAGTTAGATAGGCAGACAAATTTCCTCTTTAAAGGATCATTCTTCTCTATACCCTCTCCCCTCAACGAGAACACCTTTTATTCTCCAAAGTAGCTTTTGATAGTTCGGTTTTAAGCACTCTCCTATTCATCACCCAGAGCCTCATGAGGGCTGCTCAAGCTCTGCTCCATTTGTTCATTCCCTGCAGACCAGTGCAATCCCCCCCAGCTTGTGAAAATGCCAGCAAAGGATGCTGTACATTTTTTCTTTCAGACTACAGCATCATTTCAACCATAATCTTAATACTTTCCATTTGATTTACTCCTCCATGATCTTCTGTTGCAATTTCAGTCTAAACCAGCAAATTTTATTTTGTAACTAATCTGCACTTCTTCATGTAGACCAGCAAAGGTCTGTTCCGAATTTGTCGTAAAGTCCTTGGGCCTGGAAAGCATTCTGACAAAAACCTGCTGCCTTGATAACGGAGGAGAAACCACAAGCCAAGTCAGTGTTGCTGCTTTGTTGTGCTCTGTCCTGCTCTTCCCTAGGAGAGCTTCTCAGCTGCTCAGAAATGTGTTTGAAAGTCAGCTGTACTTCACAATTGTCCAGAGCTTTTTAGCCTTCTTCGGCCAGCCACCATCCCTTATCTTTGTTGAGACTCAGCTTTTCCAGCATGACTTTCATGTCACGCACAAAGCCCTGTGCAGATCCATGTAACGATGAGTTGTTCTGGGTTTGCTTGTGCGGAGCTGATCTCCTGATCTCAGCTGCTTAGCTTGCAAATTCTTTGATGTGCAGACTTTCTGTGTGGTTTGCACAGCACAGTCTACCCTGACAGTGTTTAGCAAAAGAAACTGGGGGAGGAGAGGGGCTGTAATTAGGGTAATGTTTGCTTTTGTATCGCATGTTGTTATAGTATACAATATAGATAGCCTTAAGCTAGTCACCATCTCCAAAACGTAGTAAGTCATGGCAATTTTATTGTGACCAGTATTACCAAGATGCTCAGAAAGACCGGGGTTTCCTAATCTTCAGTTCAGTGACTTTAGAGATAAATTTTTCCTGATTCTTGAGGAGATACCCTGGTGATGTAAAGGAAATTTTTCAAAGAATTTGTGTCCTAGTACTCAGCTTGTAACCTCTGGATTTCACCTTCTGCCTTGGTGGTCCAGCGGGGGCAGCCCCAACATCAGTTCTGAGTGTACTTTCATCTTCCTTGTATTACACTGCACAGTCCGGAAGGTATAAATTAGACATACTCAAGTATTCCACTAATGTGCTTAGTCTATTTTAAGCAGAAAATTCACTAATGATTTATTTTCTGTTAAGCAGAAGTAGGTTTGGATGTGCTTTTGTTTTTGTTTATTCACAGAAGTATTTTTCATTTATATTGTGAGCTTCTCCCCCTCAAATTCTTCTCCTGTTTTTCTTTACTGTATCCTGTTGTAATATTCCCCTTGGAAGGTCTTTTAGAGAGTATTTTTTTACGGATTCTAAAAACTTCCTTCCTGGCATTTGCATTCTCTCTTCAGATGTCAAAATCAAAGATAATCGTCCATTGCTGGTGTTTTGGGAAGGGAGGGGTAGGCAAGGGAGTTCTCAGTCTCCACACACTCGGCAAGTCAACGTACTTTACGTGTGGTGTGAGGGACCTAGTGTGTACCAACAGTAGTTCACTGTTAGCCAGTACAAGGAGGAGACATTGAAATTCAAAGCAAGCGTTTTGAAAATTGTCAGTATTTTCCGATCCATTTCCCCACACACAAAGCAAACAGATCTCCCAAGGAACTTGGTGAACATGGTGCAAATCTAAATACGAATGGCGATTTTGTCCGCGGGGCATGAATATAGACTTGTTCTGGGGTACGTGTCAGGGATGCTCTGAACAACTGCTTCAGCCCGAAGCCTTTGACAGATGATAGCAACCCCATTCATATACACTTAGTAACTACCTCGTACAGTGGGAAGCTCCCAGCACCAGTTCCCTGGCAAAGCAGCAAGAGGGAAGGTTGGTAGCATGAAACACGGGTACATCAGCATTGAACCTGGGGAGATTTGGGTTCATCTCCTGCCATTATATCATACACAGAAATAGTTTGGTGGCCTTGCTGTCCCAGATCTGGAATGTTTCAGCCCATGTGTTCTACAGAGGCCTGAAACTACAACAATAAAATGTTGTTATGTCAGTATTATCAACTGAGATTCAAGTAGCGGAACTGTGGTCGAAGTGCTTTTAAAAAAGCCTCTGCTTCCTATGGCTGGGTCAGACCTTCATTTTTACGTTTTTAACAGTTGAAGGTGTTCAATAGAGCTTCTCCAGATATAATTATGCTAGAAAAAGCACACAAAATATTCACTGAAGACATCACCAGACACTGATGTAATGTCAAATAAGTCTTATCTTCTCTACTTAGCTGAAGAGCTTTCTGTGGTTTTGCTGCAGGCCATAATACACTGAAAGGGGAAGTACACTACAACACTAACCCAATAATACACGATTTGTAAGTCAGCTAAATGGACTTTCTTAATTTTATTTTAAGTAGTTTTGATGGAGTTGCCACTTCTAAGGCCTTTCATGGTACAATGCATAAAAAAGAAATGCTTTCTCAAGGAGCTCTCATTGTGGACTGTAGACAAAATCATTCTTAATAATAATAGTAATAAATATTTCCGTTAGAAACTGTTCAAATTTCATTCAATCTTTTGTTGCATTTTATATATATGTATGCATTATATATAATATACTGTACAGTTATATATCCATTTGTGTGCGTTCTGAAAACATGCAAGATCTGAAATTTATAGCGTGTAAAAAAAGTATAGTTAAACAGATCTGAGAGCACCAAAGCCAAAGAATCCTGTTTTGCTGTAGATTCATGAGTGCTGTAAGCTCCAAGAGGAGATTTTCCTGCTGTATGGACACTCAAGACTTCTTTCCCATGCCAGGAATGGGAGCTCTGCATTTTAGTAAGACATTCTCAGTGAGAGTTTTCTCACGACCAAACTGCTATCAGTCTTTCATCTCCACCTGAAAGCTAACCCGCTTTCACCAAACTTGTTTAATCACTGTTGAAAGCCCTTCTCGTTTGTCAGAAGTGGTTGAAGTTGTTCCTTGAATCCAGAAGTCACTGTGGGTTCTGGAAGCCTGACAAGCACTGTTACATGAGCTGCTGGAAACTTAAAATGCATGTTCTGTGTGAGGGCAGAAGCCCATGAAAGGCCAGAGCTTGGGCTGCGTGGGGAGGGTCAGCAAAGCTGCTCTTCTAGTAGCTGTTTTTAGACCTTTTTGATTTGGAAGTAGACCACTTTAGGAAAAAGTAGCACTTACTCATTTTAGCTTTAGGTTAAACCTCCATGCTAAATGCCCTCTCTTATCAACATCTCCCAGTTTGCAATGGGCATTGCCAAGGAGGTTCTCTGTGTGTAGTTATAACACGTTATATGCTTTATTTGTCCCCATGTAAATGTGTTTGTGTGTCCTTACAGCTTTTTTTTTTTGATGTAATCTGTACTCTATGCACCTCACTTTCCCTTGGATAAATGAGTTAGCAATTTAAGCAATTGGCATGAAAAAGGAGTTGTGCTTCGACCGATGCTTAATTCATTTAGTAAAACAAAGGGAGGTCATTTGCAAGATGTGCACTCTCCCCTGTTTGCTGAGCTTGCTGGGTCAGCAGCGCTCTGTGCCTCAATCTACAAGCAATAAAACGTTCAGCCTGAAGGGGCTGGGCTGCTCAGGAACAAACGTACTGAAAACATCTCACCTTCTTCAAAGGAAGTGACTCCTTGCTACGTGCTCTGTCCCACCAGCTGATACCTTTTGTGGTTTTTTTTTTTTGTGTGTGTGGATATACTAGAACTTACAGTGAGTGTGACCAAAAGAATGGAGCCTTCCAACACCTAAAGGTATTGGAAGGTATTATAGCAGCCTTCCAATACCCAAAGGGGGCCTACAGGAAGGATGGGGAAGGACTCTTTATCAGGGAATGTAATGATAGGACACAGGCTAATGGCATCAAACTGAAAGAGAGTGGATTTAGATTGGATATCAGGAAGAAATTCTTTACTGTGAGGGTGGTGAGGCACTGGAACAGGCTGCCCAGAACAGCTGTGGATGCCCCATCCCTGGAGGTGTTCAAGGCCAGGCTGGATGGGGCTTTGAGCAGCCTGGTCTGGTGGGAGGTGTCCCTGCCCAGGGCATGGGGGTGGAACTAGGTGAGCTTTAAGGTCCCTTCCAACCGTAACCATTCTGTGATTCTATGATTCTGTGTAATGCTTGCATACCTGAAAGTACATAATTTTCCCAGTTGTAGCAATTAGTTTAATAAAAGATACAACCTTTCCACACAAGGAGAAGATCCCTTACCTCTCTGAGGTAAGAGCAGAGGCCCCATAGCATCCTGACTCAAATTTACACCTTCACAAGTTCTTATGGTATGCATGGACGTAACCATACTTGATAAAATGTGCCCTGGTTTTCTTTAGCTAGATTGCACGGGGTTTAAACACTTTAAGGGACAATCCAGTGTTCAGTGCAGTCAGTGAAAGCTCCTTCCCCAAAGAGGTTTGTCCTCTGATGAAAAGGCAGGTGCCGGGGGGTGAGCAGGCATGTCCCAGATGATGGTGGGCACTGGCACGACCCCTGCCTGTTCCCAGCAAGGTTCTGCTGCGTGAAAACAAGCGTCTACAAGTGGGCAACTGCCAGACGTGCAGAGACGGTAATGCATTTCTTCCTCCTGTGCGAAACACAGCTGTGTCTGTTCAGAGAGTTTCCCTGAAAGGCTCAGGGCAGCGCTGAGTCCTGTGGCTGCAGGTTTCGCAGCCGGCTGCGATTCATGGATATGTCCTGCCTGTGTGACCTATGTGGACGACTTGGGCTGGCACTAAAAATCGCATTTGCTGAATGATATCGCAAAGCCACCTGCAAAAACAGTATGCTCCAACACAGAAGGAATGCTGCTGAATGCCATTATTTAACTATTAGCTATTTAACAGACACAGTACCCCAGCCAGCCTGTGTCAGCATCCCATGGGCCAGCACGAAATATCTCCGTTGGTTTTGGACTGACCATGGAGCAAAACCATGTACTGGCTTGTAAAATACACAGTACTAAATGATGGAGAGATTGAATATGTGTGGCAATAGGTGTGAACAGGGGACAAAATCTTGACTATTAGGAACTGCCACAACTGTATTTAAAGTAACAGCACACCGAAGGGGGGTAAGAAAGTAAATGTGGTTCAAATTCGCCATGTCAGGAACAAATTAAATCAGCTTGGTAGAGGATCCAAGGAGAAACGCATTTGGAAATGCTTATATGCTGAAGCTGGGAGTCTGGGTAATAAGTAAGAGGAACTGGAATTTCTCAATAATCAAGATAAATTCAACTTAATTGTCTCATCGGGTTTCAGTGCTAGAGGGACTAGTATGTCAGAATATTGTATAAGCTGTTTAAGCGGGCTAAAGGAGATAAAAGAAACTGCGTGAGAGGAATGACTTTGTGTATGACCTGTGACTTCTATCTGCCTAACTTAGAACTGGGAAGTGCAGGATCTGAAGAAATGCAGCGCAATATGCTGATTACCAAAGCCCAGGAGCAAGCAGGGGTGAGCAGAGGTGATACTGTAAGTCACTGAGCTGAATCTGAAGACAGGATAAGATACTACTGCATGTGGGAAGAGAACCGTGTAATTATGGGGAACTTTATTTTGGAGACTTACTGAAGATTTCATTTAGCTACCTGTGAAGCATCACTAGACTAGCATTAAATACTGGATGATAGGTCTACAAAGCAAACGGCGTCAAACCTGGCGTGGAAGAATTCTGCTTTTAGGTGACCTCATAACAGATAAAAATGAATTTATCCACTAGACTGGAAATCAGGGGTTGTCTCAGGAAGAAGTGATCATGACCTGAATACATTCACTATAGTTGAAAACAGTCCCAAACAGTAATATTTATATATGCTATTTTGAAAAGGACGATTTCCCAAAGCCAAGGACAGCCCTTAATAAAATTGACCGGGGAAAAAAAATATATGAAGGAAAACTGCAAGGTTTTCAAGAAGAGTTTGCTAAATGGGCACAACATTGTTAAGATCACGTGTGTGGCAAAGGAAGACAAAAAGTAGAGATGTGCTTACATGTATGTATACATGTGTTTAAATGGGTATGTATTTGTCCACACATATTTATATATGGGGCTATGTACATATAAATATCTATAGACACACATGTGCGCATGAATATACATAGTACTTACATATTTAAATAAACTGTGTGGCTGTATATTGGAAAAAAGGGCTAGAAAAAGGAAGATAGATATTGGTTGATATTTATGTGTTATAAAGTATGGAATTACTAGCAAAGGCTAAAGCAAAATCTACTCTTGGCAAGCAAATGATGTTCTAAAGGAGCTTTTAATTCACATAAGGAAAAAAGATGTAGCAATGGTGGTAGGCTGAGCAAGGACTGAAGGTACTAAAACTGTTAATAAGAAATGCGTAGATTGCCGAAATGTTCAGAAAATATTTCTGGTTTATGTTTGGAAAGAAACAAGATGATGTACATATATCATGTGAGGATGATGAATTCTTTTACAGCCCATCTATAATTTAGAGAATGTTAGATAACTCCTACTTTAGGAAAACGGCTTTAAAGCAGTAGATTCTGTATAACCTGCAGCTATGCACCCTAAAAATTAAAAATTTAAAAAAAGGCTGAGAAATTCTCTGGCCACTGATGTGAGCTTTTAATAAATTTGGGGGTATGGAGAAATTTGCCAAGGCACAAACAGGATAATTCTGATAACGGCAGGGCAGCTAGCCTGACCTCACTTCCTCACTTCCACTAAAATAATAGAGAAGCTGATATGGGAATTCAAGTAATAAAGAACAGAAATATTATTAATGGCAGCCAGTGATGTTTTCATTAAGCACAGGCCTTGTCAGGTAAGCTTGGCTTGCCTGTCTTTGTGTAAGATTACCTGCTTGTTAATAAAGTAACTATAAAGGCATAATAGACCCTGAAATTGTTCAGCTCGCTATCCTTACGTAGTTTGATCAAAAATGAAGCATTTTACATTCTTGTGTATAAGCACATGTCAAGCGGTTAAGAACTGGTGTATCAAAAGCAGTTGATGCAAAATCACACTAAAAAGGGTATTTCCAGTGAGAATCTAGTGCCAGATCAGGACTCAGCCCACTTCTTCTGATCTCCACTTCTTGGTCTTGCAGGAAAAATACTGGATCACTCACTGATCATGCAAAGTGCTACAGAAAAGGGAATTTGAACTGCCTAAAAAGTCGAGTTCAGACAAAATAAAGAGTGCTTAAATACAGCCAAATGTAAAATTATAAACCTGGGAACATGTAGCACATCTACAGAAATTAAGAAGAGAGCTTAGGAAAAAAATAAAGACTTTGGAAAGGCTTTAGAGGTCTTAATGGACAACCTCAGAACATAGTCCTAGCCCAATGGCAGGGAAAGATGTCTAATGTGATCCTTGAGTACACACGCAGAAGGGTGTCAAGTCGGAGCAAGGGTCTGATTTTGTCTGTGTTCATAGTATCTGTGCATGTAGGAGACTCATGTGCGGTAACATCAATCACATCACAGCCAGCCAACTTTAAAAGAGGATTTAAAAATTGGAGGAGAATGCAGGGGATAGCAAAAATCTTACCTAAAAGCTAGGTAATATACCTGCTAGTTGAGGATAAGTAATATACCTGCTAGATGGAGCACAGTCTTTTTGGTCCACCTGAAAAATACACGGGGATGTTAGTGCAAGTGTAACACAGGTAGTGGTACAAGACACAGATACCAGCTTGAGAAGGGCTCTTTCAGCCAGCTAGGAAATGCATAACATGAATTAATGACAATAACTTGAAGCAGTGTCATCAAATTAGCAATAAATTATCCATGTGTTTTTACAAGTATTAATGATTAATTCCCAGAACAAGCTACCAAAGAGACTGAGGGACTCCCCACCTTTTGGTTCTTCAAACCAGGATGGGACGCTTTTTTAGAAAGATTCCTGATGGGGCTAAACCCAGGCAGTGGGTTCCGCAAAGGGCACAGAGCAAGGGATGTGTCAGCCTGTGACATGCAAGAATCAGGCAAGATGGCCTCCTTCTCTCTTCTAATCTTGAACTCTATGAACTGCTCCCAGGATATAAACCTGAATGTGAAAATTAATTCAAGGGTGGACTGTGCACACTACGTATTTGTACGTGCTTTTAATACAGACATTTTACTCCACCATATGCAATTCCCTTTATTGTGTATAAAAAAGTACATGAGATTTAGTGAGATGCTTTTTATGCCAGAGACTTCCTTGGTAATTAGGAGCAAGTCACTTAATTTCTGTGCCTCTGTTTGCCCACTTCTAGAGAGTGAACCCAGCTTTCCTCAGTCCCGCCCTCCACGCTGGAGAGACCTCTGGGAGGTACTACGCAAACGTATTCTTCCAAAAAGGTACAGGCAATCCAAAACCTGGGGTAGGCACCGGATTGATGTTTCTGATGGGTCAGAGAGCTTCCATCCCGCAGAAGGTATTCATGTTACCTTGGTCAGCAATCCACCCGTACTCTGAACCGTGACGAGATAAATATAATTGTCCTGGGATTGGTTATGTAACGAGCTTGCTTTGCAATTTAACTAATGAGTGTGCTGAGAGCCCAGATTAATCTTTTAACTTCAACAATTTCTCACAAGGGAAAACATATAGAGCCTGGCTATCTGTAATATTATCCTCTCCTGACTGCCAGAGTGATTTGGCCACTTGAATGTTTGTTTTGCTGACGTACGTACAGCTCGTGTGTTCGCGGATTTTTCTGGAGGAGGTGGAAGGAGCCCCGAGCTTCACTTGAGATTGTACAGCTGGGTCTGCGGGCTTTCCCTGTCAGAGCCCTTCCTGACGGATGCCATGTGAGCTCTTTGGTGGGATGGTTTTAGTTGCTGGTGTGGCACAAGTTGCTGTTTTGGTTTTTTTTCCCAGTAGGGAATTCTGTGCGCTCTCAGCCCATGAAAGCTGTCCATTTCAGAAGATAGTAGTTGTAAGTCTGGTACTATTATTGGTTCATTGAGGACAAGAGATTGTTTCAATCACGTGGTTTTAGTTTCTTCATTATGTTCCTGTTCTTCTCAGGAGTCTTCCAGAAATTGTAAAGGTACAGGATACAGAAGATGCAGTAAGTTTTTATGACAAATGAAACATGACTTCCCAGAGTAACGTACACTGTGTAAGATCCTTGCCATCTGTAAATTGCACCAAGTAGGTCAACTTTGGAAGTCAACATGCTATTTAAGCTGTCACACTCTAGAGAATTGCTAGTTTAACATTGGTGATTAATGACTGCAGAGTCCATAGTCTCATTTCCAAGCAGACTGTCAGTGGCACTCAGTAGTCCCCAGAGAGTCCATAGTACAAGCACTTGGCAATCTTTCCTTTTATGTTTTGTGATCTAATTCAGATTGCTGACTTTCCAAAAAGAGAAAACAAGGAGAGGGAACTGACATGAAAACACTGGCCTTCATTTTGGAGTAATTCCTAAACCTGATTTTCCTCCCCAGCTATAGTTTGTTCCTATTCTCCTGTATGCCTCAACAAGCTGAGGTATATATTTGGCGCAATCCCACATGAGAACATTATATCAAATGCCCACGCCAGATGTGCATGTGGCCTGCCATCATGGAGGTCGGGGGAGACAGTTTCACCCCAGGAACGCTGTCTCCTCCTGGTTGGTCTGTCTCCACCATCCCGAGCCGTGACCCACAGCTCTTGATTCTCCTTCCCTGGCTCCCCCTTCTCGCTGCTCCTCCACCGAGGCAGAGTGCCAGCCAGGGCCACCCGCCCTCCACCTCCTGGTCCCCATCCTACCGTCCATCCGTGGGCGTCAGGGACAAGGGTATGTTTTACCATTGTGGGGACATTACAGAAATACTCAACAGCGCTTGGAGATTCCTTGTGTACTTGAAAGAGATGGCACAGCTCAGCCCCCTGACAGACCTGTGCAGACAAGAACGTAACACACAAAAGAGATAGGACTTTTATTTCCTTTTTTGCAAGCGTTCTGATGGCTGGCCTGGACCAGGGGCTGGAAGAGAGGGATCAGCTGCAGGCAAAGAGCTGACCTGGCCCCTGCCCCATCTGCTGCAGCTTCACAGGGTTTCACAGGAGGCTGCACGGGCCTCTGTGTTTGCAGGACACGGTGATCTTTTCAACCCAACACAGATGGCATCCATTACAATATTATCACCTAACATTGGATTATTACAATTTCCCACAATTTAACTTGACTAATCTTCTAACTTAGCTAGCACAGCATGTATTGCCAATGGTTGCAATATATGCTGAAATCATTTAGTTAAAATAAGTAAATGAGTAAGTCTAATACAATAGAGTTTATGGGATGTTGTCCTCCTGGGAATAATTTCAGCAGTAGTGAAGTATGGAATATCTGCAACCAGAAAGGACTGTCCTTATAGCCGTATTTGCATAGGTTGAGATAAACTCTACAAATTTGTTTTAAATTAAACAGAGCTAAATATGTAACTTTTTTTCACCTCCAGTGTATGAAGCTGTACTGGGGAATTAGAAGTTTACCACGCAGGTGTCATTGCACCAGTCAGGTCTATGAGATGCTGCTGTCGTTTCCATGCAAAAGAATGAATCGCAGTAGGAAAATACTCTCACTTTTTTGTGCTGTTGATGAAGAAAATCTGCCAGAGCCTTTAGCCAGCTGCAGGCAAAGGAGGGAATCTGTAAATAATGCAGTAAACAGGCCGTAGTTCAGAGAAGATCCTTCTATGTTCCTCCCCAGCAGATGAAAGACAGGTTCAACACAGGTTCTTCCATCAACAGGTACTGCTCACCAGCTCTTTGGTTCAGAGCCAGTAAATAACTCGCCTTCTGGGGAAATAATTTGCCTGATATGGGTAAGGAAGTATTAATGCCATATTCCAATGTCAAGAATTTGGACAGGAATGAGTGCCCAAGAGGGCTGTTTGGGTGAGCAGGAGAGCAGAAAGCCTTTCTTCTGAGCTTAGAGAGTTTGAGTGGGAAGGAAAATAGGAAAACATGTCATGAGATGGGAAAGGCTATTTAAGCAATTCAGTAACATTGGCATGAGAACAAATGAGTTTGAACTGGCCCTGAGTCTGGAAAATTAGAAAAGACTCCCAGCAGTGGAGGGGGTGAAAACTTGGCTAGTTTCTAAAATGGAAATTAAGTCAGTAACTGAGAGTGTCTGATGTGGTCACCTGTGACAGCAGGGCTCTGGGCTTTCTGATCTAGGGCGATCAGCCTCCGAGAGACCTCCCATGCAAGGAAGGATTTAAACACACGCTTTGCTCTGCGCGGGATGTATTTGCTAGTGTTTAAGCTTCTGTAGCTTAAGCATGTTTTTAAAAAGTACATTGCATACGCATAGTTCAATTTTGCAAGCGGCTGACGCATGAGGCTTTTGCATATCTGGCCGTGTGACTGCCGTGGACATCTGGTCCCGTGCGGGCTGCGTCGCTCCATATTCCACCCATCCCGGGGGAAGAGCAGCAGCTCCAGCAGGGCACTGCCAGCACACACTCAGGTTTTGAGTGACCGAGCACCGGCAGACTGGCTCGGCAGGGACCCATCCCAGCTTTCCTTGAGCGACTGGGAGCAGGAGTGCAGTGCCGTCAGGGCAGGAAAGGCAAACACTGCTGCAAAGAAGCATCCATCAGGCTAAGGGCGTGACGGTCACACTCGCTGGTAGGACTTGACAGGTCCCTCGATGATTTCTTAAAACAAATATTTAACAAGGGATTTTATAATCACAAGTAGCAAGTATGCTTTTAAAATGTTTGAAGGCAAACAAACTTGCGTAAGAATGGATTGGGGGCCAAGACCTGGTTAGCCATGGATGTTTATATCAGGGGCTGGGGATTTCCTTCCGCCTGTTTTCGGCATGAACGGCAGTTGCTTGCTTCAAGTCCATCTCCGAAGCTGCCTTGCTTCCTGAATAACAATTCCTTCCTTAGAAGCAAATGCTTATGATGGCTGAAGTCATTGCATTTATTGGTGATTCATGTAGTTGGGAGATCAGGGTTTCTTTTCCTCCATTGAAAATATGTTTTGAAAAATGGATCTTTTCTAGCTGCCACTGCTTTCATAGTTAACATGCACACTCAGCTTTTGCATTACAGTGCAGCAGTACAACGCCTTATCGCAGTACAAGATCCTACCCCTTTCTTGCGTACTTTTAAAACTGAAAATTGATGGATAAAAGGGTTTAAAGCAGTCTTTATTTTGCAACGGTCAGAAAAATAGCAGAGCTTGTATTTTCATCCAGCTGCTTCTGGAGTTTACAAGTTGCTCTCACATGCTTCAAGTCTTCACCACCAACTTCAAGTGTGCAGGAACAAGGTGAAGATCCAGCTTCCAAAGCATGGAGTCAGGGTTAGAGATTGCGGGCCTCATCTTCCTTTTCCAAGTGGAAAAACAACAGGAATCTTTTGTCTTGAAGCAACTTTCAAGGTGGTCCCCTTAACTTTATTAAATTTGAACCATGTTGAATGCAAGGCTGAAAGAAGAAAAAAAATGCAAGGAAGGGCCAAACTGAAAATGGACTTTGGTATATGCTGGAAAGAAAAGTAAAAGCTTCAAATTACAGTGCTGTCTGAGCAGCCTGCACATGCTTATCTGCCTGCGGGAGAAATGACCGGGAGGGTGTGGTTTTCTAAACCTTAAATTGCTCAGGTTTCTGCAATTCAGCTTTTCTTTGTACCTTCTGTCATGCCATAGGCTCCCCAGTCTGAGGCGGACGCTCTCTGCCCACAGAGCCAGGGCTGACGGCTAAGCGCGGTGCCCCTGCCCCAAACCGGTGCTTTTAACCCGGCACGACTCCACCAGCAGTGGACGAGAGACACGGTGACACGTGAGTTTAAAGGCTTGTGTTGTTCTTTTGTACTGTTCACACTTTTACCCTTTGGTTGGCTGCGAGTTATTCCAGAGGAGCAAAGGTGGAAGGAAATGCTCCGGCAAACAAACTGGCACCAGTTTGCAGCAGGAGACAGAGTGCCACGCGGCAAGGCAGCAATGGATATTTACTGTGTCGGTCATTAGCGACTCAGTCTCCCCATAATCTAATGCCGGGATTATTTTCATAATCTCCCGGAGAAAGCCATATAACCTACCTATCTTACGTTCCTTGGTAGCTGGTGTTAAAATACTACTTATGCTCATACAGACATGCAAGAGTGCCACGCTTACTTCATTACCTTTTTGTTAGCTTGATGTGTTTGGTTTTCTGTCTTCCTTTCACTAAGAAGGTTTACTTCTTCAGTAAAGTGTACTAAAATCCAACTGATTATCTGTGGAGAGGTGCCATTTGTACTGCAGCTGCTTTAGCCCATCGTTTTATTAATCCTCTGGAAACCCATTTCTTCCCCTCCCCCAGGTTATAACCCACAGTCTCGCTGCAGCCATAGGAGGTAAATCAAGGCTACATTTGCCTCTGCTGTATCTTGCAGTGTGACTTTAAGCATATAACTGCACCTGAGGTGAGGAGAGAAAGAAAACTTGGTTTAGTTTTTACCTTTAGCTCATGTTCTCCTCCACTGATGCTCAGTTTGTAACTCAAATCATCCTGTAATTCAGTACAGATAGGTGCAATTGTTGCAAACCTGTGAATACATGCGAATACACAAACTTATAAAATAAGTTTCATTTCTACCGGTGACCCTGATCGTCCACAAAGGTACATGTCATGGTACATGCATGGACATGCCAACATAGGACCCAGGACTGCGATGAGGATATGTGGGCATCCTGGCACACTGAAGCATACACAGTGGAGTAGAGGTCCAAGTACATAAATCAGCAGGACCTGTTCAAACGTTTAAAGCTAAGCACGTCTTGGGGTGTTTTTAATGACTAGGGATGGAATGCTTGCATCAAGGTCTCCATTGCTTTGACATCTGCCAAGGAAAAACAACACAAAAAAAAGCCCAACAGGAAAGGTGTGCATATTAGACTTGTAATTCATGCTTTCCCCGGCTGCCTGATGACTAGGAAAGGGTTCCTCCAACAGCAGGAAAAGCAAGAATACCTTTGGTGACTGTGCTGGGCACTACACGAGGCACTTGTTTTCCCACCGTCTCCTGTAGGAATGGAGCTCCCTGTTCATCCCACCCTCCAAAGTGCTTTTTGTTTGCTCATTCAGGTTCATGCAGAACAATATCAAGGCAGCTCCACCACTTTATTGAAACAACACTCTCTATTATCTGCTATTGTTGGAAAAGCGCAGATGATGATTGATAAATAAAAGCCAGGATTCACCATCAGGCATTTGGAAAGCTGCTGCCTTGCGAGGAGTTGTATCCTCAATACTCCCATCCACTTTCCTGAGACTGAAAATTCCTCTTAAGGAAGTAATCTGTTACTAATTTGCTATTTTCTATTCTTCCACCCCAAACCTCAGAGCCTATGTATATTTTTCAAAAACATAAATTGAATCATTCTGGGGAAGCTTGTCTCTTCATTATCTTTTTCTTGCCACCTGAAAATATTCATTCTCCTGCTGCTAATTTCTCTTACTTGTTCGTGGTCCCATACAAATATCTTCCCCTTCACTCACACGAGTTCTGCTTTTTGGAAGGCTGTTCCAAGCCCATGTGTTTGAGCATTAACTGCATCAGGACTTCATTGTAGCACAGAGTTGGAAAGAGGAATGTTCCTGGCTCTGGCTTGTGATCGTCTATCAGAAGAGAAAATTGAATTGTCTTTTGGAAGAAGTTTGAAGGTGCTGGCGTCTTCCCCCAGCACAGCTTTTCTTTTGCAAAACGCGAATAAATCTTGCACGCAGGATGAGATGATAGATTAGCTTCATTTCACTGCAAACCAGGAAATCAAACAACATTGTTTCCAGCAGGAAGGTAAATTAGTAAAGGCTTCCAAATGCAGAGAGTCTCCTCCAGGCTGGCTGCTGGAGGGAAGCCGCCCGCTGTTTCTGAAGCTGTCGGTCCCGGCCTCGCACTGCAGGGGCAGACGGAGATCTGTGGCTGGTTTTGAGGGACTCTGTGGCCAGAGCCTTTTGGGAAGCTAAAAAAGGCCCTCTCCGGTTAAAATGGCCAGACACTGGTATCACGCAAGGCTGCCTGACTTGGCCCTTGTTCCCAGTGCACCTCCAGTTCTTCCACGGGATTTTTTGCTCCTAGAAACTGGGATGCGCAAAGATGCAGTCGATATTTCCGAGGCTTTCCCCAAAGGCTCGAGCTGAATCTGTAAAAAAGATCATTACCTGAATCGTGGGATTCAAGGGAACTCGACGCGGAACCAGAAACTTTCGCCTTCGGTGAATGTTCAGGGAACGGTTAGTTGGCAGCTCCTGTCTTGTACAACTGCCTCCAACTTCATACTGTTGCCATCCCTCTGAGTAAACACCGATTACTCCTTTACAAGGAAATCAAGGAGCTAAACACCCTGAAACTTCCTACCTGTCTATCGGCTCCCGGCAGCCCTCTCCTTGGTCCTCCAGTTTTACTTTAATACACCTGCTCCATTCTTACTAAATCAAAGAGCCTTAGTAAAACGATGGTTTCCATGTGCCAGTAATTTCTTATTAAGGGATGATTACTACTTCTCTGTCTGGATTGATGCATCCTCTCAGAAAATGGCTTGTCTGAAAGCAGGTAGATTTTGATCTGATTTTTGGGTATAATTCTAGTCCACTTTTTGTTTGTCTTTTCCCTAGTCTTTTGTTTTCCACGCCTATAGCTAAATGATATAAATCACAAAATCATGGAATCACGGCATTTCAGAGTTGGAAGGGACCTCTAGAGATCATCTAGTCCAACTCCCCTGCTAAAGCAGGATTGCC
>VYZM01006123.1:540022-622994 GCA_013398915.1 Dromas ardeola
CATGACTGCATGGTCACGAAGCAGAGGATGCGATCCCAGAAGTCAAGAGGTGGTGAGGCTTTTCCCTCAGGTCAGGTCTGAGAGCATCTCTGTGACCACGTTGCTGCACAAGGACTTTTGTGATGGAGGCCGGGCATCGGCGTCACGGGAGCCATGGCGTCCCCCCATGGGGTGGGAGCAGCCAGCTGCCCCTTCCCCTCCTCACCTAACCACGCTTCGGGCTGCTCCTAAAAAAGGTCCCCACAGGGTGTTGTGAGAACTCGTTAAGTAGTTTGTCAAGCATTAAGAGACTCCTGGATCAGAGGAGCAGTTGTAAAGGCACGGTGTAATTAAAGCACGGCTTGCTTCATTAGGTATTATTAGCAGGGTTCTCCCTCATGTGTTCTGCACTTTGCAGTTATTAAACGCTATCTCGTGGTCACACGTGAGAAGATGCTGTGTGGTCTGAGGGCGGCAGGCACCGTGGCCGTGGGAGGCAGGGTGAGGTGTAAGGCTTCAATGTTCCCCCGGGGCAGAAGTCCTCCACGCCGCTTTCTGCCCCTGCCCTTTCCTTCCCTCTCCAGCAGCTCTTCCCGCCCCTGGCGCTGAGGGGCAGAGAGGTGGCATCGCCCGTCTGCCTTGCTGACCCGCTTGGGGCCCTGGGAGAGGATTGCGAGGAGAGATTAAGACTTACTGTGAAGCTGTATTAAGTTAAGATTTTCACATTCCCGTGCATTTCGCTTTGCCTGTTGCGTTGTTATTTTCCTGTTAAGTAGGGCAGGCCTGCGCAGAGGACACGTGGTCGGCATGCCAGGTTGCTCGTGCAGATGCTGGTAGCTCTTGCAGCGGTTTTGTTGTGTTTGTGGTGTTTGTCTGTGCGGAGCGAACATGGAACAGGGGAGTTCAGGTGCTCTTGGGCTGAGCCACTCACACGTCACGAAGCTGCAAGTGAGTTGGGCAGGTTGTCCTTCATCCTTACCAACCACAATGGAGTTTGCACCACAAAAGAGATAAAAGCTACTTTAAAGTGTTTTAGAGGGTGCGGAGGGTGGGATTTTTTTTGGTAGATGTTCTTTGTCCCACAGATTGGGAAGTCAACAAGATTACCTACCTGCTGTCTGAAGATACAGAATCTTCAAAGCATAGTGAGTGAAACACCCTAATCGGGACAAGCCAGTCTTCCCTGAGACTAAATGGGCACCACTGGCAACCAGGGTACCACCATCCAACTGTGCCTTCCATCTACCCCAAGCATGATCAACCCCTTTTCTGTGCTCCCCAGTACCCCCCCAGCCCCTCACCATTGCGTACTGGCAGCAGCTTGCAGTAACATTGAGGGCTGATCTTTCCCCTGCGGGACCGGGGTCATGGGGAGTTTTGCTGCGCTCTTTCAGCTCAGAGAGTGGCTGAACGATGCAGGGCGGAGGAAGGGGCATCTTGCTCTTCTCCAAGAGGCTGGCGACATTTGGCCTTGGGAACGCAGTAGAAAGTGCATCTACTCTTTAGGAAGCCAGAAAGCGAGGGACATGCCTAGGGAGAAACCTTTTTGTTCAGACCGTATGGGTTGTCTGAGCGCCTGTGCTGCTGTGCGTGGCAAGGCATGGAAGCTGGAAGCGGGGAAGGGAAGGAGAACAAGCTTTTTGGATTACATATCGGGGTTCAGTGGGCAGAAGAATTAGTGAGCACTACTTCCCTGTGCCTTTGTCTAATATAATATAGCTCCAACATTATTTTTTTTTGCGGGCTGGCTATACATAGTTCCTTTCTCCTGCCTGTCTTTCTTGATATCCAGTATGGTTTGGGTTCACTCTGCAGCCTTGCTTTTTGTGGGAACATCAATTTTTTTTTCTCTCTCCTACCCAGTCACCTATTCTCATGGTAATTGTGATAACTTAATCTATATGGAGGCTTCTGCCATTCTGTCAGAGTGGGCTGAATTTGAAAAATGGATCCAAAAGGTACTGGGGAGAAAAAAAGCAGGGATGAACAGAGACACTCACAGAGAGAGAGAGAACAAGTGCAGAACTGCCCTATTTCTTTAGGAATCAGGGTAGAAGCAGTGTCATGGAGCTAATATCAGGAATCAAATTCATACTGAAAGTGCATTTTGTTTTATCTTATTTATTTTAAAGCAAACACATTTTATTCCAAGTTTTGCACTTTTTTCTGCGCTAGTGGTTGGTACCTTTTTTGTGTAATGTCTCACTGTTGTGATGTGTCCCGTGTGGGTCCATAGCCTGGGGGCTAGGCTGGCTGGGTTGAGGAGCACCTGGCTGGAGCACATTATAGCTCCACAGTGGTCCACAGGCCCACATTTCTTTGCTCTGAAACACAGGAGGAGGGTGGGCAGACAAGTTTCCCAGAGATGCAGCAGACACACCTGGAGCAAGGATCAGGGATGAAGTCCCTCGCGCAGTTTGCATGGACTGTTGTACCTATTCCTAGCTACCGGCATCCTGAAAGGCGGTTGGGGCACGCGGTTATCCAGCCACACAAATACAGTTTAGTGATTTGCTCAAATGGCTGGAAGCAAGCTCGTGGTATTTGTGAGGTTGCCAGCCCTGCCAAAGCCAGCCGGAGCAATCGGCCAAATCAGAGCGGTAACGCTCCCTTTGTTACATAACTAGCAAGGCAATTTTCTAATTTAGTATGTGAAATGCCGATGGCATTTATTATGTCAATTAGGATGAGCACATGTTTAGGAAGCACTTGAGGAGTCAATCACAATTGCTCACACAGTCTGGCTTCGGCCACATGATTGACTTCCTTTGAGCAGGTAGACCCTGTGCCTTTGAGGAGCAGTTACGCACAGCCTGCCCGCTTCGCTACCACTCCTCCTCGCGCTGGGACTCTCAGCTTGTAGTTCTGGCATAAGCTCTTGGTCCCAGTCTGGGTTTACTGAACTTTGAAAAAAGCAAGAAGCAGAAATTATTGCCTCAACCGAGGTAGAATTCGACCAACGAGAGGCATGCCAGCAACAAGTCTTCTCAGAAATACTACCTTATGCTAAGGTGAGTTCATTCATAGCACACGTTCCTTATAGCGTGGGTAGGCTAACCTGAGGATACGTACTGTCTTATTCAAATCTTGTCTTCACTCAAGTCTTGTCCAGCTGTTCCTAATAGTCTCAAATTACTTCTGGGCTGACTTTTTTTTTATTTTAGCATGCTGAGTAAAGTTTTGTATCCATGAGATCGTCAGAAAGAGCAATTCAGGTTTGCGTGGGCGTGCGAGAGACAGAGGAAAAAGCAGAATGTCTTTCCATACATTCCTAACAGACGTTTCAGATACATAATTCCACAACAAAAAACTTTTTCCAACATTGGTTTATTCTGTAAATTCCAGCATGAGCCACAGAGAAAACCTTTTTTTTTTTTTTTTTCAAACAATCTGGTTCTGGTTTTTGAAGTTATTGTGCGTGCAGGCACAGTATAACATTTCTGTTGGGTTTCACAGCTTGAGCTACAACTTAAAAAGTCGGGGTTATTCACCTACTGTACTGTTGGATTTTTCTATTCAGTTGGAAATGCCTTTCATCACTAAAGGCTCTGCAAAGTGCTTTGATTGTTGTAAGCTCTAAGAATGACTTTTTTTTAACTAATAATAACTTCGAAAAAACAGCTGTCTTAAAGCTGGGGCCTGGCAGAGGAAAGGTTTTGGAGCTCCTGTTTGTTGTCTCGGAGACATTCTGTATTGATGTGCTGAACTTTTAAATACAATTCTTTTCCTCTAAGAGGCAGCTCTAACAGTCTTTCCTATAATCTTAAAAGTCAAGCTGAATTCTTATCTGTTAAAGGGGTATCTCCGGGATCCCCAACTCTTCTCCAGCTTCTGACTTTTTACCTGGAGGTGTGAGTCTCGCCTCTGCCCATAACAAACCTCTGCTGGAGATGTTCTACTACTGATTACACCTCAGGCAGAAAGAAAATGTTGTGACTTTTCTACAGGTAGAACAGATTTAAAAATAAGGGGGGAAGGGGAAAAAAAAAGAGAGAAAGTTACACGCAGGAGGAATGCTGGTCCTGAGACGTGATTATAAGTTTTTAGCCACCTTACTGTTTTATAACCTTCTCTTGAACAAAGTTTCAAATCTAGGCTGACTGACTCACCCCTTAGGACTTAAGTGCAGCTATGCCAAGGTTGGTGCAAATTATTATATGATAGCCTGGAGAAGAGAAGGCTGAGGGGAGACCTTATGAATGCTTACAAGTATCTAAAGGGTGGGTTTAAGGAGGATGGAGCCAGGCTCTTCTCAGTGGTTGCCAGTAACAGGACGAGGGGTAACGGGCACAAGCTGGAACACAGGAAGTTCCGATCGAATAAACGGAAAAACTTCTTTACGGTGAGGGTGACAGAGCACTGGAAGAGGCTGCCCAGGGAGGGTGTGGAGTCCCCTTCTCTGGAGACTTTCAAGACCCTCCTGGATGCAGTCCTGAGTAATGTGCTCTAGGCAATCCTGCTTTAGCAGGGGAGTTGGACTAGATGATCTCTAGAGGTCCCTTCCAACTCTGAAATGCCGTGATTCTGTGATATTTTTTAGCCAGATCTTTGGAATGTGAATCACTGTCTTTTTGGATGGAAAATACTGTATAACAGGTATTACTGAAGTATGGGTCACTCTATAATATTTTCCACAACTGTTGTCTAGTATTGTGAAACAAACAGGCTGCCCAATGGCCTCCAAAATAAGTACTGCCTTGAAGAGCAAAGTCAATGTAATCTATAAAATCTTTAGTCAGAGACGTGCAGTTAGCAGCACAAAACATGATAATGGGAAATCTGGGAAGCCTGCTACCAGGAAAAACAGTTTGATGAAAGATGATAAATTAAAACAGCATTAACATTTACCTAACTAATGGCAAATAGTTTTGTGTAAGCATTCATCTTGGCACCTCATCATAAAACCCTGAATATGAAATAGGTGGAGTGATTTTGTAACCTGGATGCTCACAGGAGTAGTAAGGGCTATGATTTCCTGCGTATCATCACAGCTAACCCTGCATAACCTGAGGGTTTTGTGCTTTTGCTAGAGAGTGAAGGAGGACCTCTGCTCCCTCCTCGCTGTGATTCACTCTTCTCCCGGTGTGGGTGAGCCACTAGATGGGGACAATGCCCACGTCTCCTGACCTGCCCACCTCTACCCACTGGCAGCTGGGCTGAGGCATCCTTAAAGAGTTAAAGGTGCCAACTCTCCTAGCAATGTTGACCGCACAGTGCCATGCTGAACCGCATTAAAGGATGGCTGTGACTCATTTAGAGGTGCACATTTGTGCAACTGTGCAGATGCTGGGGAAGGACTGCAGTACGGCTTTGCTGTCACAGTGGCTGAGAAGAGGAGGACAGCCTGGCTAAGAAGAGGAGGAGGACAGCTCTGTCGGTAGTACCTCCACTGCTTATGGGGTTGTGTGGCAGAGAAACAGGGCATGGAAAGGCATCCCCTTTTAATCAATGGATATAGGATTTGATATGCACATGCTTAGAGTCCAAAAATAACACAGGAGCATTAAAAAAAATGCTACTTAAATACACACATTAAAAAAACAAAACAAAACAAAAAAAACCCCAACTAATATTTAGCAATCTTACTGTACTGTTCAGAATCCGTTTTCCCTTTGCATGCTGGCCACCCTTTCCCTTAACTCTGAGGATTTAATTATCCCCAAGCCATGCCACTTCAGAGCAACTGGAGCTAAATTCCTCTACCTGTTTTGCAGCTCATCTGTGTCACTCATTCATTTTCCAGTGATGCCCGTTCACTGACTTGTCTTTCACCATTTGGGATTTAAGCCGGTTGCTGCCCTTCCAGGCTCTGCATCACTGTTTCTCCAGCCTTTAGGCATCTATTTATTCCTTCCTATATTAGCCACTTCCTCACTATCATTCATCACTTAATTCTTTCTCTTTTAGACTTGATTACTCACTTTCTGCTCTCCGAAGCTTCTTCCATTTTGTGCCGTGCTACTTCCAAGTGCAGCCTCCTGAAGTGCTGGATTAATATTTGACGGGGTTGGTGGCTGGAGGCAGCAGGGCTTTGCCACTCGGCTCGGCGAGCCCTCCTCTCCCTATGCTCCTGCCAGTGTAACCCTGATGGTAAGTCAGGATTTAAGCTTAAGGTTGCTTAAATGCTTCATTGGGAGGGGACAACTATGGGCTTGGCTGTGCAAGGAGATGAAAGGCATTCTCTCTACCTACTCTCCATGTTTACTGCCCATTTTTTTTGTCTGAGTTTGTTTTGTTATTCTCTTAAACGCTTCTGGTGGCTGCAAATTCCTAAGCAGTGAAGACCCGTAAGATGCAAACTCCTTCAAATCGGTGCAGTCTGTTGAGTAACTTCTTTAAAAAATGTGTTACCATGATACTGGCTTTCACTGTGGTCACAAGGTTATTTCATGCCCTGATGTGACCATTCTCATTCCAGCCTGCGGCTTAAATCTTGGCAATATTCATATCCAGGATGACAGTCATAGAATAGAATCATAGAATGGTTAGAATTGGAAGGGACCCTTAAAGATCACCTAGTTCTAACGCCCTGCCATGGGCAGGGGACACCTCCCACTAGACCGGGTTGCACAACCTAGTGTTCTTCCTTCATCATTTGCACCATATTCCTGTGGTTCAGGTCTCTGCCTTGAACTGGCGCTTGACTTACTGCAGTGTCCCAACACTTGAAATTCTTACGAGTTTAACTTTATCTAAGTGAAGCTGTGCTAGGCGCTGTACAATTATGCTAAATCTGGGGCCCAAGTTATTGAAAACTTCCTGAATAGCCGCAAAGTGGCAAACGCTGGTGTTGTCTTCCTCGGCATGGCACCACCGCAACGTTTAAATGCTCCTCCTGCCAATCGGTCATGCAGCAACCGGTCCCTGCAAATACAGCTCTCGCGTAGACGGCCAAGGTGACATCCTCACCCTGCTGAGGTTGCCAGTGGTGTTGACACCGACTGCAGATAGACCTGGGATTCCTCCCCCCTCCTTTCCCCTCTCCTCCTCCCCCAAGCACAGGCCTCAAAGAAGACTATTTCAGCCGGGTAATAATTGCCTTTTTTCACTTAGCAGTGGTTTACCATCTACCTGTACAGGGTTCCTTGCTCAAAGTGTATTTCATTATTCATAGTTAATAGAAGAAGTAGAAATATGCACTGGTTATCAGCAGGTCAATTTTAAATCCCCTTTTCCCTCTCTCCCACATTGTTCAAGAGGAACTGTTAGCAAAGCTTAACACCAAGGCTTTAAGTGGCTTAAAAGGACATGAAATCAATTATGTAGCTTGTTATGACAGTGCGTAAATGCTATAAATACAAATGACTGCAAACCTTGCACAGACCGAATCTGTGCAACAGCTCCATCGCACGCCCTCCGTGCTAACTGCTGTGGTGGTATAATCACCTCCCAAGGACAGACGGTGATCATTTCATTGCTTGATATGTCCAGCAATTTAAGAAGGTTCATCATGGGTGAACATGGACCAGATTAGCCAGAAGAGGCTGATAGATTATTTTTTTTTCCCAGAATTTATGCTGTTGTCTTCTCTAAATTTTCTAAATAATAGGGGCCATAGGACTTGAATTAAGTCCTCCTAAAAATTCAATGCCTGTTACTAATTAACATGGGTGGTTTTGTTTCCCTGCACTGTAGCAAGTATTTGTAATTTATCTAAACATTGTAAAATTCAGGTACAGCTCCCTGCACCTGCACTTTTTCACTAGCAATGCATTAGCATGTCAGGTTCATAAAAAGCACCCATAATGTCGCCAGGACAGTCTGGCTTTGCATCCACTGGGGCTTCTCTCATCATTTTTGCTGCAGCAGAACACGGCCTTAGGGCAGCGATGCCTCTCTTTTTCCATTGTTATTGCGGAAATAACTGTAGTCGCTTCAGAGCTGTAACACCATTCCCAGTTGTACCTGATTTGTATTAGGGGAACTGATGTGCTGTACATGTGGGAGCGGAGGAGTGGTACTTTCAGGGTTAGGGCACGAGCCTGGGAGGGGTTCGAATGCCCACGGTCCTGTTGCTGCGGGATGCTCCTGCCTCAGAGCAGGGCTCGGGGTCGAGCTTCCAGCAGGCTCACTGATGGGAGCCACGTGTTGTGTCTCCTGCCAGCAGGGAACAAGAGTTGCTGTCCTTGGGAGTATCCATGAGGCAACGAAATGTTGGGGTTGGCCGTATTCTGGCGCGTGGTGCACAGAGAGACGACCCTCCTGGGTCCACCTATGTGTGCTGGTACAAGGGGATGTGGCAGGAGAGTGCAGAACCAGCATGATATAGCCCAGTCCCCTGATTGCCCCAGGTGTGAGGCATTTTCAAAATGTAGGAAAGAACAAAGTTCACGAAGCAATGCTATTTTTGCCATGCTTTATTGATTTCTAACTCATTTTATGGCTTTTTTTAAAGCCATAATCCCACAAATTCCCAAGCTGCATATTGCCATTCTTACGGGCAGCCCTGTTGGCTTCGGATGGGCTCCCTCCATGAGAGAGGGGTGCGGAGATCAGCTGAGAGCTCTCCCTCTCGCCCTGCGAAACAGCTACCGGTAAATCAAATACCAGCTCATGGCCACCCCGCTTCATCAAGAAGTTGGCCAAGAGCTACCTACCAGAAGTCACTTGCAGTGCCCAAACAGTCCCCACGTCAGCCTCATGATCGTCTTTTCTCTTGTTTCACTGTGCCGTGCGTCACCTTAGGAGAACCAAATAATACTGGTTTTAATTCCTATATTAAGATAGCAGGTAGAGCTGTTTTCCGCACTGCAGAAAGATGTTCGTTTCTTCACAAAGAGCTGTTCATAAAGCTCTGGTGAACATTTTTACAAAAGGAAACACTCGCCACAGTAAAGAGTATTTTAAATATTTGCAAGAATTCTAACAGGCAATGATTTTGATTCAAATGAAGCTACTGCTAATCAGGAGACAGAGCTTATGCAGAACTTAGTCTTGCAAGTAAAAAATATTATTATACAGCCACTTAGCGTAATTGCTACATAAGAATAGGATCTAGCAAAGCATTAAAGTGAATGTCCGACATTTAAGCATCTGGTTAGAGTTAGTGGGACTATTATTTTACCTTTATGTCAGAAAACCCCTGCCATGTTAATTTCTCAGGTTTAGAGCCCGTGAGCTTTGCATAAAAATAAGGTTTTATTTTATATGAAAATGTGCTCTGTCATAGTCAGATTTATTTTTTTATTCTTTCCCTCATTTGCCCTCAAACGTGGGTGTCTGAGGCTGACATATTGTCTAAGCAAATTAAGTCAAGCTGGAAGCAAGGGTACGGTGTTACGGCAGAGCAGCGAATAAGATTTACATGTTCAAGCAAGAGTAGTAATTAGGCCATTGCATATTTTATATCTTCATGTTTATTTTCAAAGCAGTATATCAAAATAAGCATAGATGTAATGAGACGTAAGTGGTCCAACGAGCAGTCGGGGTTCATCACATAAAAACTACAAATTACTCTTCAGTTTTGCTGCCACCCACAGAGTTTATATCTTTAAAATACCAGCAGGCAGGTGCTCTGGCCAGAGATAATTGGGTCAGTAGTTAGGGAAATACTGGGTTTCTGTAATACAAATTATTAAGGCAATAGGCCTAATTTTGAGTGATACAGTACTTGGCACTTTGTTGTGGACTTCACTTCATCGCGGGAGGTATTTGGTGCTTTGTGAAGTAAAATGAAGGTTTGGGCTAGTTATGCTGGTGCAGATGGTTATAACCACACGACTTGAGGCATCCAGAGCAGTGCCATGGTGGGGATAAGCAGACAAGCTTTGAATGCAGGGTCCCAGGTCCCTAAGACAAGACTGAAGATCCGAGCTCTCCCCAAAATACATTCTTGCCGCCTGTAACGCCATTGTGCATAATGTAAAAGACTGGGTCTTGTGCTCAATGGTTTTGAAAGTCAGAAAGATCCATTGCTGCTGTGGGAAGAGGGTGGTCTAGAGGGTCCCAAGCTCTAAATCCTCGTGAGCCCAAGAGTGTCCTCCCTCCGGTTGCCTGTACAGTGTCTGCGTGCTCGTGTGCGTCAGGTGAAGCTGCTGCCCTCCCTCGCTGCGCTGAGCGGTAACCCTTGTTCTCACCTCTATTTCTGCACGCAGTCCTGCACTGTTTGCCTACACATCATGCTGCTTTTCCAACATAAGTAATGTGACCACAAAATCAGCTGACTGGAACTGCAATTATATGCTAATTTAAGGTTTTCAACCATTAAATGCTTGTAGTATTTCTTCCTATTTTGATAGCTTTCTTTACAATGAGAGTAATTGTGTAAACTGAGCTAGATTTAAGAGAAAAGAAGTCCCTTGAGTTAACGGTCTCTTTTTTTTTTCTGCCCCCTTCTTGACTTCACCCTCCCATCCCAGAGGTGCAATCCTTCCCTGATACCTGCCAGAGTACTTCATACCCAGATACAAACTGTGCGTACGGTAAGAGAAAACGACCCAGAACATAACCCTTCGGCTTTCCTCCCCGCAGATCTGATGGTGCACAAGCCTTGCTGCGGCTCTCACGAATAGAAAACGAGTGGGGTATTCCCGTCTGCCCTCTTTTGAATTGCATCAATTCTGATTATGAGCCAGAAAGAAGAAGAAATGGAGGACAGCTCCCCGCCACTGTGCGTCACCTGCGGCCAAGCGCATTTGCCGGAAGAAAACCACTTGTACAGCTACACCGAAGAAGTAGATGATGATCTGATATGCCACATTTGCCTGCAACCTTTGCTTCAGCCCTTAGACACGCTCTGTGGTCACACCTTCTGCACAGCCTGCCTTACGAACTTCCTCGTGGAAAAAGACTTCTGCCCCATGGACCGCAAGCTTGTGATTCTCCAGACGTGCAGGAAGTCCAGCATACTAGTGAATAACCTCCTGGACAAGCTAATGGTTAGCTGCCCTTTCACAGAACACTGCTCAGAGGTCGTGCAACGCGGTCACCTCGAACAGCATTTCCAAACCCAGTAAGTTGTTGTTGCTAGACCTTTTTTTCACTCTTTTTCTTAAGGGGAGGAAAAAGTTATCTTCAATTAGTGCTGATAAAAATAATCAATTAATGCAATGAAAGACTTAGAGTTTTCATTCCCAATGAATGCCTACAATATCGTGAATTTAGAGCTGAATTTAGCTCATTTATATGATGAAATCTCACTCTTTTTTTAGAATCAAATGCATTCAAGGTACTTCATGCTATCATTAGCAGTTCTGGGCAGATACCTTGTGCTTAGCTGCATAATGGAAGTGTGTATTTAGTCATCCAAAGAGATCTGTGAGTTTGTGGAAGCTGAGCTACCATAAATATTTTAGTTGTACATTAAGGGTTTTATAATTGCCCTTTCTTCAATCCTTTTTTGCATCACAAATGACCTATATGAGAAGTAGAGCAGAAAATATTCCGGTTTGGTATTGGTCTTTGGAACTGAGCGCTCCTTGCTTCCAGGTGAGCACTTACCCGTGCACCGCACAGGGGGGCTCCAGCTTCTCCAACATGGTGGAAGATGTCCCCGGCTGGACTCCGCCTCCAGGCTTACGTCTCCTGGTGGCCAGGACACCCTCTCTCCTGCCTCCGGGAGAGAGCTCTCCAGGGAGCAGTTTGGTTCCTCTGCAAGGAGGAGACTGATGATGAATGATCCTCTGTTTTGCAGGGTGAAAGCACATGCTGCTGCTTTTGTCTTGCACCTTCTGTCTTTTGAAAGGAAGGCAGAAGAGTAAAGAGATACACACAGGGGTGTGCTTTCTGCGGGCAGACAAACGCAGATTTGAGGAGAGGTGGGGTCTAAGAGGTGCCCTTTTTTTTTGGCCTGTATCTTTTGTCCAGTGAAAAGACTTCCCCTGTGGTTTCCAGGTGCGAGTTGTGTTCCTAGGTGCGGTGTGGAGGAAGCCCTGGGCAACCAGCGCAGGGCTCCAGACTGTGGCTGGGGGCACATCCCTGCACAGACGTGGTAGTGCTCAGGGTCAGAGCATCCCTGGTGAGCTGGAGCACGGAGGTGTGTTCACATGGCTGCAGGCTTCTGGGTCTTGAAGGCGGTAACTGGAAGTGGCTCTGCAGCCTGCCATTCAAACACGTCCCCATTTGAACTGGAGACCTCATTTCCTGAAGCACCTGGGTTCTCATAAGGAATTTATTCACTGAAGATATTCACTGAAGTTATGGTGGTTTAACCAACCAAAAAATGTGACTCTCTTGCATTAGTAAAGCTGAAAAAAAACCATTAACAGATGGTTTCTTGACCCCTTGCAAAGGTCAAGATCTCACTTTTCACATGCTTGAGGCTTGGTGTTTGTGGATTTGGGTATCCTTGGCCCACCCAGTTCTGGAC
Organism: Dromas ardeola; assembly: GCA_013398915.1. NCBI lineage: Eukaryota > Metazoa > Chordata > Aves > Charadriiformes > Dromadidae > Dromas > Dromas ardeola. The sequence continues at coordinate 552,309 of VYZM01006123.1, forward strand.
CCAGCTATCCCTGTTGAGGGTGCTACTGTCTCATGGCCCATGGCGTAAGCGGTGGTGGCAGCAGCCTCCAGCCCAGGCCAGCAGAGCTCTGCAAGGTTGGCTTTCTGATGCTAAGGGGAAAAATTAGCAAAGTTACTTATAATTTTCTGCCTTTGGTCAGTACTTCTCTGGCAGATCTCAAATACAGATTTCAATAGTCATGCAGGTAAAGGGACTGACAGTCTGCTGTGAGCTGCTGTCACTGAGATTATGTTTCTCTATGGATTCCAACCACAAAGGCTTGAGCCCCTAGTGCAAATACCCTTTTCTCTTTGCTATACGTATAGCTTACTTTAATGTATTTTAGATCCTCCTTTTTGTCTTCTTTTTTTTATTTAGTTTTTTTAGATACAGAATCATAGAATTGTCTAGGTTGGAAGGGACCTTTAAGATCATTGAGTCCAACTGTCAATCTAACACTGCCAAAAACATCACTAAATGATGTGGAGCTGTGGCCACAAAACCAGCAGGAAAAGAACTCCCACGCAATAAATAAGCACGTTGGATTTTCGTTTTTTTTTACACTGAAGCCATGCAACTAGCACAATTCCTGATTTCCAGTGTTAGCTCTCCTACATGGACACGTACAAGTCACTTCAGCGTCTAGGTTTATCATCCTTGAGGCAGTAGCAAAGATACCCTTCACATACATGCCTTGCAGTGTTTTAAACCATGATTTGGTCCTCTAAAAGCCTGGCAAGTTTTATTCCAGTGCTTGTTGCTGAATGTCCGCGGCCTGGATTTTCCCCTTAGGATCTTCGAGATCCTCACTTGGCCTGAGCCCAACCAAGGGTAGGAGGAATTGGCTTAGTAACGTGTTCCCACACCCTCTTGCTGTTCCTCCTCTCCTGTGCCAGGCTCCCCCCACCAAGTCCCAGTTTCCCAAACGCATGGAGAAGGAGACTGGAGAGACAGAGCAGTGGTTTCCCATCCCATCAATCTCTAAAGCCTCTAAGGTAGTGCAGTACGAGGCAGTGCTACATAGGCTGGGTGGCTTCTCCTTTGCCACTCATGACACGGATTTTCCTTCCTTGGTGTGGAGAGTTCCCAAAGGGAACCCCAAAGGGCAGATGCAGGGGAGTAGGAAATCGCAGGGAACCTTTTCTGCTAGGGGTTTCCACTTTTGAGGGGTGGGAGCGCAGCGCCACTGACATTCCTACCCGAGGCAAGAATTAGGAGAGAACTTTCTGAGTGATCCCCTAAAGGGGGACTTCTGCAACCTTGTGCTTGCAGACACTGTGCAGTACCTTCATGTTTTTTTAGCACAGCATTAATCAATACCAAGGTATGCCTCTGCCTAATTTCATTCTCAGAAATGCAGAAACCTCCCTCGCCATCCCACCTCCAACTCATGGCAGGGCAGGAGAGGAGAAGGCCACTGTGCTCTTCAGGCACCGGCTCCAGCACGCCCAGGCACAGAGCAGATTGAGCTGGTGCTGTCCTCTTTAATGCTGGTAAATCAAAAGAAGGGAGAGAAAGTGTGCGACTTTGCTAATAAAAAAAATAAAATAATAATCATAAACAAACCGGTGCCTGCGGTGAGAACGGCTCAGAGCCGATCTGAAATCTCGGCTGAACGTGATCTGTGTTCTCAGTGAATAAATTAAAGTAGGCTCCGCTAGAGTCACCGGGGCAGTCAGCAGTCCTCGCATTTCTTGCATGATTCCGGCTCAGACCAATCCTGGTTCTCAGAGAGAAAATGAAAGCTTGCCCTGATCAGAGACGAGGTCACTGATGGGACAAGGTGAGTTTGCTGTGTTTTATGCTTTGTAATTGATGAGGGGACTTAATTTTTTTTTAAATGCCGGTTGCTGCAGAATAGTCCATTAAAAGCATCCTTATTTAAAATGTTTGGTTTTGCATCCTTCAAAAAAAACCCAACCAAACAAAAACCAACCGAGAAGAGATATGTCCTTGGTTGATTACATGATTTATGTTTGCACAAAAGCATCCAACTGGATTTGGGGAATTCAGACTGAGATGCAAACAGACAGCAGTTGGCTGTGATCTTTTGCGGTGTTTTACTTTAAAAAAAGGTGTGGTCTTCTGATATCGCCTGCTCCAAAACTCCACGGGGGGTATTTTTTTTCTCCCTCCCCCCAGTTGTCAGACAGCTACACCCTTCCGTGATGCAGTTTAGCTCGTAACCCATCTGCTCGTGGGCAGTGATGTAAACGTACCAGCTGCCTCTGAAGAACCACTCTGAATCCTGCAGGAGGCAGGTCTCTTCCCCGAGCATCGCTCTCCTCTGCAGCATAAGTCACTGTCTCGCCAACCACGCTGTGCTGTCCCTAAACCCTCACATCTACCCACCCCAGAGTCAGATCGAGTAATCCTCTTACAGGTCAATGATTTTTGCAGTGTAGCGCCGTTTAAGGGATTTAAGCTCCAGTCATAATGTGCTACCATTGCGTTGAAATGGGAAGGCTCGCTTAGAAGGGGCTTGGCTGGCACAAAAGCTTCACGTTGTGTGTCCCACCAGCATAGAGAGACAGTTGGAAGGAGGAAACCTAGCAGCAGTGCCAGCCCTGCACTGGAAATGAAGGCTCTCCTGTTACTGGTCCTACCTTGGCTAAGCCCGGCAAACTACATAGACAATGTGGGCAACCTGCACTTCCTGTACTCCGAGCTGTGAGTACGCACGGTCGCGCCGGCGTCGTGCTCTCTGTCTGTCTGTCTCACCCGAGCGGCGGGGAAGGGGCTCGCCACGAGCCTTTTTTGGGGGGGTGCCTGTCTGTCTGTCCACCTGTGTGTCTGTGCGTGTGCGTACGTGCAAAGAAAATCCCTCAACGTCTTGCCAACAGCTTCAAACCGTGCTGCGAACTAGCTGCTTCCCATCCGGAGGGCTAATAATAGCAGTATGTCCCCATGGCTTTCTGCTCTGGAAGCAGCTGAGACAAGCTGCCTTTTTCCTTATCAACTTGCTTTTCTGTGCCGGTGTTCTCAGTGGTTGTTGGGTTTGGATTTTGGGGTCGGTTTTTTTTCCCATTTCTGAATCTGTGTCTTGTCTTTACTTTCCATAAATAGCTTCGCAGGGGAGGTGGGCATAGAAGAGGGCATCAGGATAGACACCCCCGGTGGAGTGCTCGCTGCGTGTACATGCATAACGTTTGGTGGGTAAAGCTGCATGCCTGTAGCAAAACGCTGAAGAAGCCTTTCACCAGAAATAATTCACTTGAGACAGGAAAGAAATTTCCCGTATTTCTGGTTTTGCCCACGGCGTATTGTTATTTTTCTCTGTAACGCAAATTTAAATGTAGCAATCCATTCATATATCTTTACGTTTTAAAAAAAACTAAGCACCTCAAACAACCCCATAGCTCATCTTTCCAACCCATAAAAGAAATATTCTATGGTATCATCTGTAAATTATATTAGTTTAATGTGTGCTTCCATGTTATTGTACTAGTTAATAGGGGTTTTATGACTAGAAATAGATACTTGTTCCAGTATGTTTTAATTAATTATGTTTTGTTTGTATTTTAACAAATTGTAAACTCTTAAGATCTTCCTTGAGATAATGAATGAAATGGCTGACTCTGCTCCAAAATGAAAAATTACTATATTGTGCCTACAGTGGGAATGTTTTAGTAACACTTGTGATTAGTACCAATGAGACTAATTTCCAAATGATTTTGTCTCTACTGTCAGACAAAAATAGCAGTGTTTTGCAGAAACACAAAGTCCCCTTTTGAAATTCTTGTGTGATACGCATGGCGACTATTAATAATTCAGTCACGCTGCATGCAACAGCTCAGGATTTCTGTATGCCATAGGTGTTTTTAAACACTTAACAAATCTGGTGTTGAGGGTTGCAGCTATGCCCTCATTTTAATTTACTGGCATTTTTTTAAAGAATGTTAATTTAAAAAAAAACAACGAAACGAACAAACAAACAAACAGCAACAAAAAAAACCCAGTTAAGCCAAGCAGGCTACAGGAGCAATCAAGCTCAAAACAGAGCAGATGAACACTTATAATGGAAACAATGGCATCTGGGACATCTAGTTTCCAGGAAAACAAACTGATGAGATTAATCAGAGCACAGGCGCAGACACAGCCTACTCGCTTTTCTTGGGGAATTCAGGTTCACTGATTCTCCCAGGGTAAAAGGCTGCGATGTACGGTAGCTGTTCGTCTCTTATTTATTTAGCCTTCTAACCCACAGAGATGTTAGTCTTGCTGGATGTCGGCAGTCGCGCTTAATGGAGTGGGTGTGGGCTGGGGCTTGGACGTGCATCTTCGGTCGTCAGCAATGGGAGGTGCAGGTCCCCATCCCCTGGATGCTACCTGGCGCCGGGAGCCGGGTGCTCAGGACCTCCTGCACCGCTCCATCTCTGGCCAAGGCAGCGGGAAGCAGGATTTGCTGGGACTGACATAATCCAAAAGGGCGCTGGGCAGTTTGAGGTTGTTTCAGGAATTTCTCCTCCTCCTCCATGTGTATTCGTTGCCTCTGGCTGCTGCTGGATGCTGCACAGGGCACTGACGTACTAATCTTGTGGGATGGATTCAAGGTCCTCTCTAATAGCAGCAGTCGAAAGAAAAAGAGAAATACTGTTTTCAGTCCTGTTTAGTCAGTTTTTACAAACGTTATGACCTACAGGTTGTTACTTTGGTTGCTCAGGCACTTGCATGCAGGATGTTTTTCATGCAAAGTTCTGTGAGTGGGACAGCATGGGCACCAGTGTCCAGGGCAGCCTGGCACCTGGGGGCACAGGTTTACTGCCCCAGCCCTTTTGTGCCCCAAAAACCCCACAGAGACAGCTTCATAAGTCCTTCCCCACAGGCAACTGAAAAGCCACTGCCATGTGCACCGTATCTGATGGCTTGCCGCACGGCTCAAAACTAGACCGTAGTAGGCGGAAAACATTTTTTATCACACTCTCTTTGGTTGCTGGCCAGTACAAATACTGGCCTCAGTCAGGACTCATTATTTTGTTGGCTGGCAGCCACCAGAGATACCAGCCGAGGGGGAGGAGGGGGCCAGTGGGGGTGCGAGCGGCAAGGGAAGAGCTGGAGGACCATCGGGGACATGGTTACCATCACTGGTGCCAGAACAAGAGAAAGAATACGAGCGCTGGGATTCGCACTGCCCTCCTGCTCATACAACCCATCTCCTCCCTCCTACCCCGTTTGAACAAAGGTTGGGTTATTTGTGTTGCATTGGAGGGATTTGCTTTAGTTCGAGGGTATTTTTTTTCGCAAGCGTGGAATGAGCGGCTTGGGGAATAAGGATTACAGAATAGCCTAAAGCCTGTCTGGAGATGCAGGCTCTAGAATCCGTCTGAGAAATAAAGAGCAGATTTTAAGAGAGTTGAAGAGGAGAAATGAAGTTGGGGAAAGGCTGTGTCAGACCTTTGCAGTTCAGCTGGGTGCCACGCAGGCAGGAAAGAGAGGTGTGTGGATGTGTCGCAGTGGCACTTGGTGAGACAGATGTTGGGGTGCTGCTATTTTTAGTTTTCTATTAGCAGTCTGATAATTATAGGTATTCTGAGCAATCAAATATATGTTTCCTGACACTGTCGCCTGCACTAAAACCACTTCCCTGGCTGTTGCCTGTTGTCCCTCCCTTGCCCTCAGCAAAGATCTCAGCACAGACGCTCTTCTTGTCCTTGCTCCTAGCCAAGTCATGAAGAGCAGCCCATGATAAGCTGGGGTGATCCCTCCTGAGGGGAAGCCCACAGAAACACCTGGCAGATGGACAAGAGAGATCTGTGAGGTGTCCCTCGAGGAACCTCTGGGAGCGGGTGGGAGGTAGCCACACCAGCCCAATAGCGCTCAGCATCGTAAAGGTCTACATGGGTCTTAAGGAGACCCCAGTCTGGGGTCCTCTCCTTTATATCCCTGTAAAGCTGCTTTGACAGGCATCTGCTCTCTTTCTTTCTTATATAAAATATCTTCAGAAAGGAAATACTTGCCCAAGCATTCTTTTGAGTCAGGGTATGTTGTTACCCCCGGTTAAAAGTAAGGTGTGTGGATGGAGATGCAGCCTGTGGCCACTGCAGGAGGCTCTCCTGGGGGTGAGGACCTGGTGGCACTGCTCACACCGAGGGATGCCAGCCTCCATCACTATCCCTCTCACTTCAAAGCAGGACCTGTACAGATGTATATTTCTCAATAGAAGGATCTTCTGCACTTTGAGCTCAATGAGCCACTCAGAAATAAAATTATGAGGGGAAGGAGGTTGCAAGACGAGACAGTGAGTAACCTCACCTTGTCCCTCTGTGGACCTCAGTCATGTGGAAAGCATGGGGTGGTTTCCAACGTAATCCCGCTTCTGCACGTGGCCGTGCTGACCGAGCGAGTGCCCGGGAGGATGCTGGGCATCGTGTGTGCTCAATGCAGGTCCAGCACTGGGGAGCCAGTGGTAGCCACGCTTGCTGGCACTGCTTCCCTCCAGGGATTAAACAGCTCCTGGCCTTGGTCACTGCTGGTAATCCACCAGCCAGATCCATCCCACTAATTTGAATCGAGCCTTTTTTTAAAAAAAATCTGTGGTTTGTTACAGTGAAATGCACAACGTACTCCTGCGTGCAAAAAATTACTATTTTTTTTCTTACCCATCTTGGGTTTTCCGTGAAACGGTCAAAGGGATCTCACCAAATTAACTGGATCAAGTTTCCCCATATAACTTTTATACGATAACTGCTCTCTCAAATTTCAAAACAGCACTTTGGGCTGGAATAGCCAGTTAAATTTAGCTTCTCTGTTCATTCAATTTAAAAAGGAGACACAAACCCCAGCTGTCTTCTAGTGTCCTTGGGCACGTATTTTTGAGAGTGAGAACAATTTAGTTCAAGCTATTAGGTGCACCCTCCCGGCCCCCTTGCAGCACTGAGCTTAACTGTGGGGCCAAATTCTTTAATTTCTGTCCAACTCAGTGGGGAAACTTGTGTCTGGCTTCAAGTCTGTCCTTGTGAAATTAGCTGCACGGAGGCTGGGGAGCGCAGGGCATGCATTATTCATGACAACATTGATAAGCCTGGAGCACCTTTTGGGCTCGTGTGTTAGTCCACCGCAAAAGCCACGTGTTGGCCTCCTTACTCCATGCAAAACTGTGCGTATGGAATCTGTGTCAGAGTTAAGCTGTGAGGTTAATTAAAGCTGAAAGTGTTGGAAAGCAAGGCTTGAATGGAAAGATTCTTGAATGAAAATATAAAGGAAATGTTTAGAATATCTGCATTAAATAGCCAGGACAAGGCACGCTCAGATAAAATGTGAAGGGTCTTTTCCAGCGTACTAGAATTGGGTGTCTCTCAGGGAAAGCAGAACTGAGGTGAATTAAAGCAGAAAGGCACGGGTGCAGCAAGGGCTGCCCGTTAGCTTCACCCCTAGGCTACAGCCTCACAAAGGGGCTGGGATGGCCAACTCTGACACCTTGCATGGAAGCAAGAACTACAGTCTTCTCAGGTCCTGACTCTTCCTGTGCCCAACATCCTCATTGGGAAAGCTTCTGCTCTGGATATTATCTTATATTGAGTCTGAGCAGGAACCATGGTGCAGGGGAGCAGTAGGCACTACATGCCCTCAGGCTCCCTTTGTTTCTCCCTAAGCTCTCTGCAAGGGCAACAGGTCCTCCAAGGAACTGGTTTTCCTTCAGACTTCTGCGATCTCTCTCAAAATCTCCAGCAACAGCTAGTGTCACTTCCCCAGCCTGTCCCCTCACCGCCTCATGTCCAACACCGGTCCACCAGCCCTCTTGCTTGCTCTTTCCCTCCTGCCCTCTGCTTCATACCTCTTCTGGTCCTTAACTTTGTTTATTCCCGTCCTCTTTCATGCCTTGACCCTGCCTCTGTCATTCTTCTCCTTTTGTATTTCCAGCCTTTAGAATTGCATAGTAAATCTAGAAATTTTAGTACGAAATATGGCCTGAAAGCCTCCAGACAGAAGCCCACGTAGGTGATCTGCAAATACACCGTACTATTCTTAAAAGTACAGGAGGAGTTGTAGTCTAAACTCATGGTGTTGAGGTGCCCAAAGTGAATTTTCTAAGTACATTAGGTGTTGTATTCAGGAGTGTTTGGTACAGAGTAAGCTGCTAGCGCAGGAGGTGCAGCAGAAAGTAATTATTTCTATTGACCATGACTGGTTTGGGTCTGGTCACTCTTTGACCAAGGGCTAGTTGCGCTCTGCCAAATGTGCAGTGTTTTCCCCTTATCATGGGGGCCTGGGTCTCTCCCCCACCTTCTGCCACCCTCTCCCAGGGATGGTACCTTTCCCCATCTGCACATCCCTCCTAGTTCCACATCCCAGGTTAGAGTGTGATGCATTTTCATGGCATGAGTAAGTGTTACGGGTTACCAGCTTTTTCCCCAGCTCTGTGATTTTAGGTGCAGAAATAAGTTTGTCTGGGACCGCTCCAGAAACCAAAAACCCTTTGAGAGCTTGAAGAATTTGTTGGTTCTGCCTGGGAATTTTGTGTGCAACGAAAGTTGGCATTTAGTTGTACTTTGAGAAAGACCCATGCATGAAACTCTCTTTTACTTCATTCACAGCTACCTGCACACAGCTGAGGTCAGAATTAGACCTTTTACGCTGCTGGAATGTTTTCTCATGGCTGGAGCCTTCTCACACCTTTGGAAAAGGCTGACGTTGGCCAGCATCAATCTCAACAAATACGTTTCGTTGCCAAAAGTAAAACCCGGGCCAGCCAAGAAAAGTGAAACCCTGCCAAGCTGGAAAGGCAGTGCAACAATTACAGTTGGCAGAAAGGTTTCTTTTCATGAATGAGTTATGTCTCAGTTATGTCTGATTTTTGCGTGGGCTGCTCAAAAGAAGTGTGCTTACATGCCTTGCCTGTGTAACGGGAGCACGGAGGGGGCAAAGCTTGTCCCACTCAGAGGCTGCTTCACAACAGGCCATTCACTTTGGGATGGGGACCAGAGAGGGCAAAACACAGGGGGGGCTGGCGGGGTAGGAGGGAGGAGTGAGGTGATGGGAGCTGCAGGAGGTCGGTGGTTACTCACAAGCAACAGACTCTCACTTCTCGGCTGACATTGAGCCATGCAGGCCGTATGCTGCAAGTTTGGCCGACCTCCGCATCTCTCTGACAATTAACCTAGTTTAGCGCTGGCACTGGCAGCATGACAAGGATATTTTTCCTTGAGCTATTTCCCTGACAAATCTGGCAGAACTGGGCTGTCCTGCAACGCGAGGATAAACACTGCTCTTGCAGAGCCCTTATCCCTGTCATAGCTTAAAATCCTGCTCTGAATCCTGGTTCTGAGACCGGCTGCAACGCAGCTCGTTTCACTGTGGGGAAGCAGACTAGTAGGTCTGAGGGTCGTCTTGTTTTTTTGACCTTTTGGGGGAATCTGCCTTCAAGGTCCCTGGACTACAGAGCATCCGTCTGTGTTTCTTGACCTTCTCTGTGAGCAGAGCTATAGTGAAGGAACTAGAAGTGATTTTCTGCATCTTGGCATGTGACTGTGTGTCCAAACTGCCTCCCCCCGAGCCATGCAGTAACCGGGTGCATGAGGGTGCCAACAGCCCAGGAGACAAACGCAGAGGTTTCATAGTAACATGACTGGCAATGTCGGACTAATAGCAGAGCCTGCGTGACAGCATAGATGGGGCTGCTTGGGGCTTCCTATTTCAAAAGGAGGGTCCAGGCTGTGTTGAACTGGTACCTCAGTGGAGGGATCTGTTCGTCCATGACATGCCATATGTCATGACTACAAGCCCACTGCCACTGAAGGATTCCTGGCTTGGAGCTGAGCTCTATTTTGGGATTAAGAATGCAAACTTTTCTTTTTTAAACATCTTAGAAAGCTGAATTCACCCCTAGGCCTCAGCAAAGTTGCAGCTGGTGAAGACTGAATTGAGCCACTGAATCCTTGGGCTCTCTCTAGAACATACTTTATTCATTCATATAATTTATTAATTGACAGCAGATTCTGTATATAGATTGAAGCAGATTCAGGAGCAACCTAGTGAAATGACTGGAGATCGCAACAGAGGCCGTATGACTTTTACACAAAAACATGAACTATGAAGCATCCATAACTTCTAGATATTGTACAATATGAATGGATTCCTTCCCGATATGAAGGAAAAGAATCTGACTGTAACAGTGGGCAGGTCAAGCCATATTTCTATGAAGTTTTTGTCTCCTTTCTGTTGAGTTTCTGTTGGCAGCAGCATCAAACTTTATTGATAAAGTCTTGTTCTTCTCAGCAGTTCAGGCAGACAATCAGATTTACAACAATCACACATAGCCTTGACTGTGTCTGCCCTGGTATTCATTCTCTCTTCTTTTTATCAAGACACTGAGCTGAGTATAATGGATACCTGGGTGAGAAGGAGGAAATAATCACCATTGAATCCTCTGTCCTTGTGGACTTGTCTTGCTCCATGACAATTCTGTGCCACATGGCATGAAGTCACATTAAGACAAGATTTTTGCAGTTGCTGGATTCATTTTTTATTTGCTATTCTACTAAGTCGCTGCATATTATTTACCTAAATAATGTGAAATAAATGAATAAAATGCCTTTAGTGGTATAAATTTCAACTACAAAATCTGATCATCAGTGTATTACTTTGGGATTTATTTTTCCCTCCTTGACTCTCTTGAAATTGCATTGGCAGGAAGCAAGTGTTTTAGGTCAGCAAGTCATTTCATGTGCACTTATTGGGAAGCTTGCACCTCTATATTATGCATTGCAGGCCCATCATTCACTAGACAGTGTTTAATATATTCTTAAGGTGGAATTTCAATAATTTAGTAACCTCTTAAATAGAGGACAAGGGGAATCTGACATGCTCTGAGGATTGTATTTTCCTCTCCCCTCTGCAGAACTTAGTGAACTGGTAAGATTAGTACACTGATAGCCTCATTATGTTTTGTGTTTTATTAAGAACAGACAGTAATATTTTTGAAAGCATAATTCAGGTATTTTCTTTTCTCCTCCCATATGTGATAAGCATTACTGCTATATGTTATTTTTAACATTCAGTTAGCACTGGTGATGTCCCACTGTTTTTAGCCTTCCTTCCCGTGTAAAATGAGTAGTGGAATGGTTTCATAGGAGCGTCTGGAGAGGCCCCTCCAGTTGTGGATTTTAAAACTCAACAGTATGAAAGGCCAGCAAAAACATCCCATGTGCAGCAGGCTTTTATGGAGAGGAGATGGGCATGATTAACCAAATCTATCCAGTGATCCACAGGAGACCACTGGAAGCAGAGAATACGCTGTGCTGCTGCTACTATATGAGGATGTGTAGGTTGATATGGATGAGCAGGGCGGTTTCGCTTGATATGTATGAGCATCTCCTGCCAAGAGGCTAAATTACAGTCAGAAAAAAGCGTTCTATATGAAGAGCACATGTTGCGACACAGCCCTTCGCCAGACAGGTTTTGCAGCGGGAGCGGGAATCCCAGGAGGTGGTTGTAACTTGCCCCTGTCAGCTCCCAAAGGAGCCTCACCACTGGTTCTGGTTTAAACATCTGGCACGTCTCTCCTTCGAGCATTACTACCTGGTTTGTAATTACAGCAGGACGATGGCACTGCTGGAGAAAGGGTGAACACAATTCTTTCCCTGTGTGTATGTGCTGGTATTTCTTTTTTGCTGTTGGCACTGTGCGGTTACAGTTGTCATTGGGATCTGTTGTGGGCATGAGCATAGTTGAATGTGCCAGTTGCTGCTACTTTGCCCCAACCCAGACGAAATATTGATGCCAGTAATTTTAGTAAGTCAGTCTAGAAATGCGGAGAAGATCCGTAATCTGTGACGTCCTTGTGCCCCCCTGCTGCCACCTGGGCCCTGGCATAGGACTGGCAGAGTCAGGGAACCACAGAACTTCAGAGTTGGAAGGGACCCCTAGAGATCATCTAGTCCAACTCCCCTGCCAAAGCAGGATTGCCTAGAGCACATCACTCAGGACTGCATCCAGACGGGTCTTGAAAGTCTCCAGAGAAGGAGGCTCCACACCCTCCCTGGGCAGCCTGTGCCAGTGCTCTGTCACCCTCCTTCACAGCCCCCAGTGCTGGGGCCGCGCTGTGCTCTCCACATCTGCTTTACACCTGCTCTGTGCTGTCGTGGGTCAAGGGTATGGCCATACAAATGTACTTTTCTTAGTGCTGTGTCGGTACATTTTCTCAATGTCCATTTTTAAATTGCATTTAAACTTCGCATATCTTGATGATTGAGTGTGCGTCGTTACTCGCAAACATGCTGCTTCCAGTTTCTTCCCTCAGAGGAGATTAAATTCCAGTACATTCTGGTTCTGTCCTTCCAAGGCATGAGTGTAATGAGGTTGGACAGTAATGGTTGCTGCATTTCGCTTTTTTTCTGCTCGTTCCCCAGTGGTCTAAGCATCTGTAGGTTTGAAGGCACTTACAGTTACGGTCTTTGAGTTCAAAATAGATCAGAGGAGAACAGACCAAAACAGGACAGAGCATTTAATAAGATATATAGCGTACATATAAACTTGCACTTAATATGTTGAGCTGACAAAGCAAATAAATGCAAAGTCCCACAAATTTGCCTTTTTTGTAATCTAGGCTTGAATAATAGTAACATGACCCAAGTGAACAAAAGACATTTATAAAGGGAGGCCAAGACCAAGTAACCCTCTTCTAGAGCTGATGAACTGTCATCCATACCAGATATCTCCAAAACACATTTGCTCCTGTTCCGCCTACCTCACAACACAGTCTTCCTTTTTCCTTCCCTTCCCTTCTCTTCCCTTCTTCTTCAGCAGATGCTTTGTTACATCCCTCGTATTTTTGCTATCTCAGTATTGCAGAGAGGTTAACAGTCTCTATCTTAGAGAGAAAATGCATTTCACAGATTTGTGATAGCCTCCTTGCTTTTTGTTAAGGTCTGCTAATTGTTGTTCGGATCTTCCTGCGCTTCACGTCTCCTCTGTTTTTCAAATCCCCAGCAAACAGGGGTTGACAACCAATGCAAGAAAATACCATAGCGATTTTGTGCCCTGTGGTACTTTACACCACCAAGAGAACTCACAGCTGACAGCATGAAGGTTTCTTGTCTGTGATAAGAGTGCTTGATTTGCTTGCATGGTGGGTAAAAATAACAGTTTGCTTTTAAATAGGTGCTTATCTTTTTGCAACGTTACATAAACTCTCTTGACGCTACCTGCCAAGTGCGAATCGGCTGCTTCTGCCCTATATATGTTTTGAGAGAAGACGTGGGTTTAAAGCTGTTTAAATAGGAATCTTTCTGTTGGTTCCCTTGACACGGCTTGCAATGCTCATTCACTCTCTGTCATCACCAGTGCCAGACTCTGTTTTGGTTTCTTTAGCGTTTTCCACCTGGCTGCTCCTGGTTACTCTAAATCTTTGCCTTTCCCTTGCTTCCTTTCAATTCCTGTTTTCTTTACACCTCTGCTCTTGCCTCTCCCACACGTCTGCCCCGCTCAGTACAGCAGTATCAAGGCATCAAGGTTATTAGGGAAGCGTGGCCTTGAACACCGCATGGCATGACGGCAGCGTGATGGCAGCATGTTTCTTCTGTCTGGTGAAGGAGAATTGAACAGGTTTAAAAATATAGGGTGCTCTCGGTCACAGACTCCATTGTAACCACTGCAGTAAATGCACAGACCCAAGATCAAATAAGGTCAGAGTAGGCTGGTCCTGGATTTAACTGCGGTAGGTGAGTGGAGATCACCAGTCTATAATTTCAAAGTCAGTTGAAGCTGGTAAGTTCAATCAGTCCACGGAGAGACACTTCTGGCGGGGCTGTACAAGCCCTGCCCTCCTTGTTGTAGTGGTGGTGAGACCCTGTCTGCTCCCTTCCCTTGTCTCCAAGCACCTGAATGGTCTGTGAAATAGTGAAATAATCATAGAATCATAGAATTGCCTGGGTTGGAAGGGACCTGTCAGATCATCTAGTCCAACCATCAACCTAACTCTGACAAAAACCATCACTAAACCATATCTCTAAGCCTATCTCTACCTGTCTTTTAAATATCTTCAGGGATGGTGACTCAACCACTTCCCTGGGCAGCCTGTTCCAATGCTTAATAACCCTTTCAGTGTAAAAATTTTTCCTAATATCCAGTCTAAACCTACTCTGGTGCAACTTGAGGCCGTTTCCTCTTGTCCTGTCACCTGTTACTTGGGAGAAGAGACCTACACCCACCTCACTACAGCCTCGCTACAGACTTTCACCGAAATAGTCTGTGAAAGGGCTGTTCCCTGGAGTGTCTTATCTTGTTCAAGGAGAGTAAGGAGGAAAGGGAAAGAGAGAAACTGGCTGACTTGGTCTGTTAAGGACCCTTGTGGTTAACTCCAACCGTGCTGAGCATGCTGAGCCATGTGTCTTCCATCACCTTGCACTGTTGCAGCACTACAAAACTGAGCTGGTAATGTTTCGTATTTTAAATTTATGGATTAATGTGTGAGCTAATTGTGAAGTTAAGCTGCAGAGCTTAACTTCAGCAAAACATGCATAGTTGAAGGCTAAAACAAAGAAAGCTTTATGGATTGACCAGGTTTGGTGACACTCTCTTTATATTAACTTCATTTCAGCAGTCTTGGTGAACTCTAAACATTTATCTGTTAGACTAAACATAGATTAAGCCAGGCTGTGAAATAGCTCAGTAGTAGAACTGACATCTAATCAGAGTTTTATCAGCTGACCAGCTGCCTAGTTAAATTACCACCTGGACTGAAATCCTTAGAAAAGTTGCAAACTGTCCTACAAAACACGCTACAAACAGTGAAAATAAAATAAGCCAAGAAAATAGGGGTGATAAGTTCTCCCCTATGTCATTCAATTCCTCTTACCTAGTTGATTTGTTTGATTCAAGGACCTCATCTCTAGTTGTTATTCGATCTACTATTCCCGTACTCAGACAGAGGAAGCTATGGAAGATGGAAGAAGTAATAAAAAGAGTAATATCAATGTGCTAGACTTTTTCCTCACTTAGATTAGTTCTCTACAGATGTTATTCCATTGACTTCAGCAAATTACTCTCTTGAATTTCATTGGAAGTAATTAGGAAGAAAATGGAGTTTTGTGTACTTGGGCAAACTTCTATTTTTTACACCTATATAGCAGAGAAATAGAATAGTAGAGATCCAAAAAAATATTTTGTGGAAAGGAGTATCTAACCACACTGGTTCACACCATGTGGTTTTTAGCAGAAACAGCAATTTTAAAAAACAGAACATCCCTTGGGGGCGTGTGGGTGAATGAGTTGAAACAATACAAATAAAATGTCATGGACTCCAGCTCCTGCAATCTCTGTGACCACCTCCCCCTCCCTCCAAAAAACCCACACCCCTGTGTGGGAGCTTTGTAAAACCTCAGACGCCACTTCTCCTGTCCCTTGTGACAATGGTAGCTGCATGACAAGAGATCTTACAAAATTGTGACTTTTCTCCCATTTTTGGGTTGGGGTTTTTTTGGTGGAATTTATCTCCCCACACTGTCAGACACAAACTCCATGACTTTAATACTCACCAGAAAGTCCTTCTGAAGCGGGATGTTTTCAGGAGAGTAGCAGAACTGGTGATAAAACAGCGACCCATCGCTGAATGGTCAGATCTGCAGCTAAAGGGAAGGGTGCAGAAAGGTCCCTCAGTCTCTAGCATCAAAGCTAGTCCTTGTAAGGGTCATCCACATCACCACAGAAGGCTTCAAGGGGCTTAGGGGTGAATGGACTTGCTGTCTGTCGTATAAGCTACTGAAGAAGCTGAACGGTGTAGCTTTAGTCTAGGGACAAGCCCTGGTCCCCTCTCCCCACATCTCTGGCTGACCACAGTGATGGGGATGAAGTAAAATCATTTTGATGTCTCCATTTCATCTCAATGTCCCGGATACAAGGAAGCGGAGGGTTCAGGTTTGGGTTTTTTCTGTTGACTGCGGGGAAATTCAGGGCTTATGGTTTGGGTCTTCTTCATTCAAAAATCTTCCATGCGATTTTTTTCCCCATCTCCTGGCAGTGCTCAAGAGCGGGATAGGTCTGGCATTGTATGACACTCCTCCATCCCTCTGTCCCCATCGTCCCACGTGGGGAGGCCCTGGGCACCAAGGAGAACAGGAGGCAGCCCATGTCCATCTGAGAGATACTCTGGTTTGCTGTGTGGACATACATCAGCAGGATTTCAAAATGACCTTGAGATCGTGTTTTGCCTCCAAAGGTGTGTGACTTCCTGAAGAGGGACAGTGTTTCACTGTTTTCTGTGGGTGCTGATGGGACAACTGGCCCTGCACGGACCTTCCCTGTGGAGCCCTGCTGACTTTCCCTGGATGTGGCCGTGACCAGGCAGGAGAGGGCTGATACAGGGCTATTTCAGCTGCAGCATCTGCGCTGAGACATGCCTGTGCTCACCTTCCTCAGAGAGAAACAGGGAAACTGGATCCTAAGTGATTTTGTAATTTACATGTCTGGTTTTTAAACGGTGTTTGCTATTTGTAAAATTAGTCAGACTTGGTCTTCCTGAGCAATGTTTTCAAGATAAGATTATGACTGTGTGAAGCATTATTCTGGAATCACCTAGTGTGCCATTCGCTGATGACAACTCCCTCGGCACTTTTTTTTCCCCGTCTCTGACATTTCCAAAAAGAACAGCTGTGCTGCCTGTGGTCCCCTGTGCCAGGGAAGCAGTTGCTGATGATATCCTCCCCTCCCTTCTGACTGCTTTGCAAAGGCTGCTTCTTCCAGGTCTTCTGAAATAGTCACATTGCCGAGAAATGATCCTCGCCCTTGCAAGCCAACGGTGAGCTCCCAAGTCCAGGGCGGAGCACAGAAATTTGGGTGACCCGTGATGCCGCATCTTTAGCAGCACTTGGATGCAGCACCAGAGCTCTGTTTCAAGTCCCGACCCCTTTTTTGCTTTTAGGAGGTAGATAGATGTCTGTTATTTTCATTCCCCTCTCTCCTTTTTGCTAGAGATGCTGAGGTATCTGACAGGGAATAAAAATGCCGTTCCTACAGTTAGGGCTCTGTGGGACTGCTTTTATTCTTACTGCTTTTTGTGCTATGGTCATTTAAAGAACCCACAAATGAGCCAAATCTGTATTGAACAAAAACATAGTAAGCCCTAAGGACTTTTTATTACACATGAAGTAAAGCAAATCTGTAACTTGTTTTCAAGATGTGGCATGTTGAGGGTTAGACCCTGGCTCTCACAGAGCTCGAACTACGGGACAGTATTGCCTCTTAACTGATCCTGAACCACCGCTAGACACGGCTGATCAAATGAATCACCTTTTACGGAGTTAGGTTCTTTTATAAAGGTTGCTGTCAGAAAGATCTGCCTGCTGAATTGGGAGAGCTTTTTTTACCCCTAAAGTTTTATTAGGTCAACAGTGTCAAAAAAGCTACTTTTAACATGTTAATTAACAGAAAACAAATTATCAAAGGAAAGAAAAAAATGATCTGTTTTTCCCCCAGTAGCAGAAGGATCTCTTGATTCACTTCCCTGTGTTATTTATGTCCATTGGCATGAAAGTCTGTGCTTTGTTATGCCTCCTCCTTCGTGGGCTAAAGGAATGGGCAGGTACCTTTGTAGACTTAAAAACAAGCTGTAATTTTACTGATACCTTGATTATACACGGCCACTATCTAGTGTAAAGAAAAGATCTTGGGATGCAGAGCCTGGAGTTACAGAGTGCAATGGCTTTGGGAAACTAGCACCTAAAATTGTCACTGAGAGCTCTCAGTTTCTTTTTGGTGAGGAAAGCACAGGGAAGAAAGGGCAGAAATTATCCCAAAAAGGTGGTGTGAGCACACAGGGAAGTTAATCCTTAACAAAGTTGGGTGTGATGTGACAATACTCTTCTTACTCTAGGGTAGCTTCTCTGGTGAATGCTCTTACTCTGGAAGAGGGATGTCTCCAGGGAAGCTATTCTCGAATGTGTGTTTCTACACATATAATACACATAATGTGGCTAAGATATCATTCCACAATCACTACAGTAATCATGTACTTCCCTGTTGCAGACAACCCCTTAGGAATCAGCCCCATCTCTGGAGGCTGATGTGGTTAGCCTTTGCAGAACAGTTTGTCCTCAATTTTGGACGGTGTCCTTAATGCCAGTGTCTAAGTACCCAGTAAACCCTCCTACGTGATGCTGTAGCATCTTCAATTAACTTTTAAAGAAATAAGGAAATAATTTGCCATGAGGCTGTTCTGTTTACAGTCACTAAATTGTTAGGTATTTCTTTCCCTTTCTTCCTCCTCCTCCTTTTCCCTCTGTACTGCACCGGTATAAACACACAGTGCTGAGCTGTCTTGTTTCAGGGGCAGTTAAGAAATTTCCTTGGAAGGTACAACTAGCCGAAGATAGGTAAACAACCAAGCACTGGTCCAAGGCATTGCAAAAAATACGAAAACAGAGACCTATATCTCTATTGCTAATGTAAATATTTAAATGCACTACCCGTTTTGTTTAGTCTGTCTACTCAGCTTTTTTTCATCCTTAATGTCCATGTCAGGCTGGGGCAGATATTTTGGAACCAGGGAAAATTTTCTCATTGTGGCTGTAAGGTTATCCTGTGTTATAAAGCCGGGCAGTTTGGCTCGATGATCCCTCTGCATTGACAGGCTGTTGCGGTAATATTTACATGAAGCAAGTAGGATTTGGTTTATGGATGTCTGAATCTGGGCTGCCAACATCTCCAACGCCCCCAGCATGCTGCTGTCCACGGGACACTAGTCTCGATGTCCAGCTGGAGATCCTGTCTGTTGGTGATGGCTTAGGTCACCTTGAGTCACGATGTGGGTAGTGCCTTTGCTGTGAAAATCAGCAAGTGATGAGGCATGGCATGAGAACACTGCTAGAGGTTAGATTGCCAGCTCCCTTCTGAAGGACCAGGGTCATCTCAGTTTGAAGAAGGCAGATGTAATTATCCCCCTTTCAGAGCCGATAATGAACTGACATCATTTCCTATGCCACCTTGGTTTTCCTTCAGGGGGGCCCATCATCACTGCTAACGAGACCCAAGTCTACTTAAATTGTGACTTAACAAAATCGCAGCTTGGGCTGGAACAGCCTCGGGCGCAGAGGCCGGCTGAGTCACCCAGATGCCACAACCTGTCACAGAGAATTCGCGGTTTGGATTAATTTCAAGGCAGCCTCTCGCACAGCGGCCCCGACCCATTTTTGTGGGAGCAGCAAGGTCAAGCAGGATGTGCCCTCTGCTAGGACAGCAGGGGCAAGACCGCCGTCTTGATTGACCCAGGGGAATATAATTGCAGCTCATGCTCAAGGTTCCGTTCTCCAGACCTGCTGCCCAGGTTTGCCCACAGTGTTCTAGGTGCCCAGCTGCATGCATGATGTTTATATTTTAATTTCGAAAGCAAAAGTAGTTGTTAGAGCTTGAATGTTGGAAGTCCCAAGGCTGCAGTGACGTCAAAGGGAAATGAAAGAGTGGCTTCCTAAAGAACATTTTGGGATTTTTTTCTATTTCCTGTATTTTAGTAGGATGAGTATATAAGTTAATGTGTTTTTTAACAGGACAGTATGGGATGATTGCCTCTTACCCTGAACGGGTTTTTAATAAATGTAATAATTAAAGGAAAAAAAACATAGTAAAAGCATTTTTTCTTATTTATAGTATGCAAAAATAACATGAAATCTGAGAGAGCAGAAGTGACTACGAAAACCTAAAGAAACCTACAGCATCTGCAAGCTAAAGAATATGAAAAAGCAGCAGCCTGAGCAATTTGGGCTTAAAGTAGGATATGGTGCAAAAGTTGTTTTCTCCTCCTACTTTTTTACAGTGAGAACAGTCATTCACTGGAACAACCTCCCCAGGGATGTGGTAGAGTTCGCACCACTTAAGGTTTTCAAGATGCGATTGGAGAGGGTGCTAGATAATCTCATCTTGGCTTCCTTTCCCATGAAACGTTGGACCACATGATCTTTTGGGGTCCCTTACAACCTAGGCTTTTCTATGATTCTGTGATGCTGGCCTTTGTCAGGGAAATCCATTTTGTGTTGTTGGTAATATGGTACTCGCTTCTGAAGGCATCTTTTGTAATGAAGGTTTCAGGGTTGGATTCCTGCCTCCACCCTAGTTTATGTATTTTATCCCTTGATTCATCTGTTATAACCTGGTGATCTAAGAAAACAACACACAGTTTTACGGAGAGGTTCTCAACCTGTATCTGAAGCCTCTAAGGTCACTTCTTCAGCTACAGACTGAAGAAGGGACTGTGTACCTGGATGGTATTGACAGGTTTTCCCCAAGATACTGGCTGGACTAACAGAGGACAGTGCCTTTTCTTAAGAGCCTCTTCCAACTTCAACCGAAAAGCCACGGCAGCCTTTGAAGCAGGATTCAGATTCTCCCTCCCCAGGCACTAGTTTTTCCTTTGGCGATGGCGTTGGGCTCCCTCTTGCTTAATCTGCCTCTCTGAATAAGCTTCAGCAGGGGGAGCAGAGGTCAGCCTTACCCCAACCTGACCTGAACTTTAGTGGTTAGAGCACTCCTGAAAACCGAGGTGAGAGGGTGGGAGCTCCATCAGCCTCCCTTGCCAAGCGAGAGCTGACAGTGGTCCGGGTACAACAGGAAGGAAACCGCACCGCTGGTTTCTTGGATGCTTTCCATGATATTGAGCGCAGCACCGCCTATAGGTAGCTATGTGGGGAGAAGGGTGAGTGGGTTGGGCTTTTTTCAGATTTGGGTAAAGGAATTCAGGTTAAAAGTATTTCTGATAGATCTGTTAAAAAATAGCAATTAAAAAAAAAAGTGGTTTTCACAATTTTTACAGCATAAGTGAGCATTTCCTACGATGTGAGCTTTCAGAAGACAGTAAACAACATTCCAGCCATACTTGTGCTGTGGCTGGATATGGACTTTCTGGAGCCTTTAAATGCTTTTACAGTGTGTGTTTATTTTAATGGGAGGGTGAAATATCTCACTGAAGCATCTCATATTCAACTAGGTGGAACCCATAAACTGCAAGCAGTGAAGATTTTTGCATGCCCAATGGGTTTGGGGAGTTTTGTTCTGAAAACTGGCTTGTAGCATCCCTCTGATCCATTCTCTTCCAGCCATATGTGCAAGGAGAAGACTACAGAGCCAAGAGGAGGAGAAGCCAGAACGGTGTTTCTCTAGCAAAATGTACTGTTGGCTATGCTATCTTCACAAAAAACTAGTGTAATGAGATATTTAGTCAATAGTGTGACTTATGCACTTCTTATGCCAGTGTCAATACTCATTTAGGCTGAAATCCTGGAAACTGAGCTCTGAGATACGCCAGGAAATGTTGTACTCTTCCTTCCCCACCCCTACAAGGAGCCCGTGTTGTTTTAGGGTTTTAAGACACAGTGATTTATGAGTCACATGCAGTTCGCTTCTCATAGAACTGATTCAGGCTCCTCATTGAATACCAGACATTGGATTTGCTAAGACAGGAGAACTACTTTTTAAAATGGGAAACATTTGTGACACCTTAAGGTGCTGCTTAGTCGTGGTGGAGGAGATGTTTGCTTAACACTCGGATGGGCAACTGATGGGGATTTCTATGATTTTTCAACTTCTGAGAAGGTGTGTTGAGACCTCCTTCTTCTGACCTTCCCCATGAGGAAGCATGTGTTCAGAGGTTGATGTGTATGGAGATGTGTTAGTGATGTAATTCAGATACCATGCTGACCTAAAAGGGATCTTATGTGACTTTTGGGTCACTGAGGTCAGAGGCAAGTGCCTCTTAGCAAGAGCTAAGAGCTGTGGGTGGCTGTCCATAGCATGTTCTGTCAATAAGAGGGTATAAAGACAGCATTCGTTATTTACTGTCTGCAGCCCCATTGTTTCCTACAATTTCAAATTCCAGTGGAGAACATATTAGTAAACCAGAGCCTTGGGCTGAAAACATCTGGAAATTGGATGCAGTTCTCCCTTTTTATTATTTTATATCTAGAGGCTTATGTGCGTGTGTCACTGCTTTGTGCCAACAGAAGCCTCAAACCTAATCTCAGTAGTGCCGGCTTGTTGAGTCTGTGACTTAGCAGTTGTTGTAATTAGTTTTATTTTAAAAAGAAATATGTGCTAAGTGTGTGTAAATACAAAGTTTCTGTCTGGCAGGCTTCTCCCTCTGTAGCTGCAAGAATCGGGTTACGCTGATACTGTCGCTCTTATTAAAACACCCAAACCCCTTGTCCCATTGCAGGCATATTTTGCTCACTGCATCATAAAGTTTTTATAGCATAGGTGGGGGTAGTAGGAGGGGAAGACAATGCTGAGGTACTAAGTTCCGGGAGACTAGTTATACCTGTTGAATATAATCCGGTGATCAAAACACTGAACAATAAACGTGAAAAACACATGAATCAACAGATTGAATGCTTATTCTTAACACTAATTATATGTGCATCCACATAATTTGAAAAATGCAGTGTATTGGTTTGTGCGGTATTATGACGTATAGCATTGCAATACCATAAGAATTTTTTTGCCCTTGCACTTGTTATTTTTGTCACAGGTAACTTGACTTTAGCAGCATTACCATTTTTTAAGCCTTTGTATATATATGCTGTGATTCTCCTTCGGCTCACTTTTCAGTTAAGGTTCTAAATGAGGAAAATATTTAGTGATCCTGCTGCAGTCTCATGACGTACGATCTCAATTCCTACTGTAAAAGGTAAAATAATTATTTTATTAGTATAAGGCAAAATCAGTGGTCAAGATTGCCTGCAGAATGCCAGCGCTGTTCTTTGAGTGGTCTTGGATGGACCTGAAAACCAGATATGAAGCTGACGGCTGCTGATGGCAGGTCTTATGTTGCTTTCCAGACACCCAGCTGACACACATTGCATGCGATTGCTCCCTTGTGCACGCTGTCTGTAGATGAAAGAATGTACAACTATTGATAAGTACCCAACTTTTCCATGAAGAAACCTCTCGGGAGGGTGTGGGGGTGTGGGTTCTAATTTGTATTCTCTCACTTTCTTTTGAAACAATGTTTGTGTTCTATTCTTCTTCAAGAGTGGGGAAGGCTGAAGCTTTTAAGTGTGTTACATAGAAAATTATCTAATTCTGGAAGGTGATGAAAGCACCTGGTAAAGTTTTCATCAAGGTCCACCTTCACTGAAGTCAAGAGGAGTTTTTAGTACTTTAGGACTTTAATGTAGCACTTGAACAGGATTAGTGGGTTTAAATGTTGTATTGTAAGTTGAATTCTAAAAGCACTAGAAGCCATCAGCAAGGTTTACAGGCTCTCACCAGCTCCAAAATGCAAGTCCTGTGTGTCTTATTTTTCCCTTTTATTTTGCTCTGAATCTCCTAGCGAGGTACTCGTAGGTTCTTTGGCGTGTCAGTACCTGAGCACCTACCAAGAGTTAGTGTGCTGCTCCTCTGTCTTCCTTGTTTGTGTCAGCTAGAGTGAGTAAATCGCATGAGATATGTAGATTACTCTTGGGGAGCTTCAGTATGTAATTGAGTATGTTCGGTATAAATAAATACTGCTGTTGTTTTGCATCACGCAAGACCGCTCTGGTTCTGTACTTCTAGGCAGTAACTTCCCTGCAATGACAAATGTTTGTTTATAGTAATCTGGGAGCAAATAATGATTAATAGGCTGACTGCAGTTTTTCACCCTGGTTAATTCCTCATTTTTGTTGCTCGAGGTCTACTTGTGCTCTACAAGTATTACATTTAAAGGCAGCATTGGAAAAGCTGTAGCAGCAACCCCAGGCCGTGCCTTATGTGAGCAGTAGGAAGAGGCTGCTGATGCCCTTGTGCGTTCTCAGAGCACTGGTGGCTTGGGCACAGGTGGGGAAGGGGCAACAGAAGGAGAAGCCACAAAGTCAGTCGTAAATATCAGCTTCTCTAAAGCAGTAGTTGCGTTAGGTACAATACAGAAGCTGTGCTAATCCATAAAAGAAGTTGGCATCTCCAGCCCGTACGCAGACTTGCCCATTCCAGCTGTCTCTAGCAATTTACGACTCCGTTCTCCTATATGTAAAACAGCTGCAATTTGTTGGAATGGTTTAAGAATAGAACTTGAAATGATGCTTGAACCTTGCAGAGAAATCAGTACAGTTGTAGTTTCAAAATCATCAGTGACAGAGTAATGGCCTGGAAGAAGTGTCAGGGGAGGGAGAGAACATGATCTGGACCAACAATTTGTACACGGTCCCAACAACAACTGGGATCATTGCACAATAATCCCAGTCATGATTTTTGCCCACAATTGCAGGCAACCAGTATTGTTTACCTATTTCTTCCAATTCCCTGTTCCCATGATAGAGGTCAATGGGCCTTTCAAAAGATTTCACAATAGAAGCTGATGATGGTGGTTGAAATACAACTTTTTGCTTTTTAAAGAGAAGCGGAAAAAAGCTTAAACATGACCACATGTTACATGATACTTTGGTAGCATGTACACGAAGTTTAAACTCTACAATTTATTTAAGAATAAAAACGTGTTCCAAGTTCTTTCAGCTCTCTGAAAACTAGTAGGAAATCTGGAGATTCCTCCCTTCCCTCAGTATGAGCAGTCAAATTTAAAATGGGGATTTGGTTTCCAGTGAATGCTTGTTCAATTTGTGTCTGGCACCGGCTGTCTGTCTATCGGTACTTTTGGGAACAGTGGGGACTGAACTCTGAACTGTGATTCCATTCTTCACCAACGCAAAATACTTTCAAGGGCTTGTACCAAAATCGCTAGCCATGCTTGGTCCTCCTTCTCAGCAACCAAATCACAGAAATGGGAGTACGTCACTGTAGCTGATGACTAACACAGTCATTATAAAGATCACTCAATATATATTTTTTTCATATGCTTAGAAAACCTTTTTTTTTCCTTTTATCTGTGAGAATTCTACTGGTGCACCCAAATTTGTGCAGAGTAGCTGACGTGGAAGTGTAAGCACACAGATACTCCTGCACGCGTTCCTTATAGAATATACAAATGTATTTTGTTTGACAGCATTATGGTGCAAAAGCATTATAAAAATGACAGCCCTCCCCTGGGTCAGATCTTAAGAGACAGGACACAGCACAACTTTAGGCTTTGCTAGTAAGGTAGTTCCAGAGCTTATTGAATTACGATGGCTTCATTAAAACAAAAAGGATGAAAAAAAAACCTTAGGAAACCATAACAGGGATATGTAGAAATTAAACTGAAAAAAATAGATATTTAAGAGGTTTTTCCTATCTTGTGGGAAAGTATTTAAGCTAAGTAACTTTAGCTTAAAGAAATAAATATTATGAGGACCTTTATAAATATTTATAGAGTAGTAATGCAGAAATACAGAACCACTAAATCTACTATGTGTTTATACTTTAGCAAAGGCCTCTGGTTGACAAGGGAGAGCAAATAACATGAGAAAATCTCTCTGACAGCTAGACAGAGAAGCCATTTGCCTCATCTGAACTTCTATCGTAGCTATCTCCGTGCCGACACGGAGAAGAGCGGTGTTTATGGAAGCGTAGGATGGAACCACCGATCCTCAGCCCTCCGAGGGAGTGGGGACGAAGGCACTGACCCACGTCTCCCTCCCAGCCTGCCCTGGTGCCCCAGGGGTCAGGAAGCTGCCTCTAAAAAGCTTTTATTTATGGGGTTATTGAAGTGAAAGAGTAATAGTAACTGGGACTATTTCCCACTTAAATTAGCTGAAAAATGAGCATTATTTTTTTTTACCCCAAACAAGATGGCAAGCCTCTGACACTGGGAGATCATCAGGGAGAGGATACCCAAGCGCATCAGTGCCAGGGTACGGAGTGCTCAGAACAGCAGTGGTGAGCATCTAGAAACGTTGCTGGCGTTATGAAATTCAAGTGCAGGTGCAGAGAACGGCCTGTTTCTGGTTGCATGTTTAGACAAGGTTTTTTGCAGCCTGACTTTCAACGAATGTTGGTTGGAAACTGCAGTCCAGGAGTTTAAGCTTTGCTCGTCCCCTTCTTTATGAATATTGAGGAAGGTTTAATGTAGGCAGGACCTTCCTAGCCGTAGCTGGTGATTACAGTAGCTTGAGGAATGCTCTTGACATGGCACAATCCTTTATAAAAAGCAGAAAAGGCAAACGCATTTTTTAAAAAATAAATCAGGTACTTATTTATGAAGCTTTTTTCATATGCAGCATTCATGCAGTGGTTAATCCTTGCAAGAATTCAGAATTTCGGAGGAAAAAGCATTGCTGTTAAGCACTCGGTTCCAGGATTGATTTTCATATAGAGCAAAAAAGAGGAATTTTACACGTAGGGCCAGGACTCACAGAAACCAGATTTCTGAGCAAGGATGATACAACATCATTGAGTGTAAAGAGCAGCAGGGTATTGGTCACCTTCACTGCTGAAGGTGTTGACGTCTCTGACCTCTTAAGCACTGGTATGGCTGGCCTGGAGGGAGGTAGTGAATTTGCTATGTTTTAGCTTAGATCTGTAACATGGGATTTGGTTGGAGTTTAGGTGCCTTGCTCCTTTTTCGTTTTTGGCTTCAGTTTGTGGTGGAAAAAGTAAGATCAGAAGAGCTGGTGTCCTCCCTGCCTCAGAATTGATCAAGTCAGCGCATTGCCTTATGATGGAGTTTCAGAAAGCTTTAGAGTTTAGGCATTTGGCCTGAAATCCATATGGATGGTATCTGGGTTATGTTTGGGCTACAGCCACTGCTGATGGACACATGGTGTGAATGATTCCCGTAGGGCAGGAATAGCCAATACCTTCTTGTGAGTTAACCCTTCCAATTCATATCCCCCTCTTCCTTCCCAGACATGGCCGGAGCATCTCACCAGGGCCTTATAAGTGAAGTCATCAGCACCAGGATGCTCCTTGCTTGTCACCTTCAGTTTCTCCGTCAGCCTTTCCACCGGATCCGTTCAGGGGTACCAGAGCAGTCGGGAGAGTTTGTGTGTCGGGGTCGGGGTGTGATACACACTGTCGGTACTTCTGATCCCGGCTTGTGTCAAGCCCAAATTACACAGGGATGAGACCACTTGCAGTGAGGGCATAGCTGAAACATACTTGTCTACCGGGATCAGGGTTTAGCTTTGGATCAGCAATGACAGCCCATTAGGCAGTATTTTCTTCTGCTGGGCAATCCTGAGTGCTTTGTATACATTATTCTTAATTGCACGCAGACAATGTGTAGCAAAACAGCACCAAAATATGAGTGCGCTGGAAGAGGGGTTGGGAAAGCGCTGATGGAACTGGGCAGGGAGAGCTTCTGCTCTGTTTATTTGTGCCAGACCTGCCTCACAAGCACTATCACTCTCTAGATTCACTTTTTTCCCCCGTTTCCTGCCCAGGCAGGCGTGAGACAGGGAGAAAGAGGGATAGCCTGTGAACACAGATAGTGTTTTTAAAAGAGCAAATGCATTCTAAATATATACATACATTTTTTGCCTGTGATATTTTTTCATTTAGATAAGTGAAGTGAAAAAATACATGCAGTTGTCCTTGTTTATGTTTTGCCTTTCTGTTTTGCCCCTGTGTCAGCCTGGGTAATGGAGATCCTTGAGGGCGACCTCTCTTTCAGGCCCTCCTTTGCCGTGCTGGTCAGGGATGCTGCAAGGAAAACGCATCTCTCTTCAAGCCACTGTTTTCATCTGAATCTGCAAATGACGTGGAAATGTTTCTGTTGGCCTTGAGTTTGACCAAAGCTTGTTTTTACTAAACAGTAGGACCAAGTTAAGGCAGACACAGGGTTTTGGATCTCCTGGCTCCAGCAGCACTTGGGATGCGCTGCTCCCGAAGCCTGGAGTGCAGAGCCTCCCTGGGGTGCAGAGCAGGGCACGGGCAAGGCTTGTCCTGCGGCCACCAGTGTTGATGCCAGCCAGAACTGCATCCCTGGGTGAAGTTTCGGCAGCCGCCACTGCCCTCCCACCGCCTGGTGGTTAGCTCATACGGCCGGGATTTAGGACAGCACGTTTCTGCTTCGTAAAAGAGGCCGTGCAAATAGAAGAAACTATTTTCTGCATTTCCTGTATGCACCTAGTGACACTACTTTAATGGCATGAACAGTCCAACGCACATTATTCATGTCTGTTTATCTCACTCAGTTTTGGCCTTCAAATTGTTTCGGTATCATATGGCTGGAGGGATGTACTCGCTGTCCGGCGCGACTGAGAAGGAACATAAATCTGCAGTTCACCTTGGCCACCAGACAGTGCTGGGTTCACTTTCTGACTGGCCTACGTTAATCAGGTATCCTGCTCTTCCAGCTGTAAATCAGGCAGCTGATTAATAATCACAGTGAGAGAGATAATTAGTGCTAGCATGTAGCTGTTTTATGGATCTCTCTTTTCTGGGAGCCAAATCCAACCATATGGAAAAATGTAGTTGAGACACTATAAATATGATTCCACTTAGACAGTCATCTCTTCTGTTTTCTGTTATCACAGCAGTGTCAGCACAAGGAAAACAATGAAAGTGAAGAGATGCTGTTGCAGATTTTATTACAAGTTTGAGGGCTTGGGACTTTTCTTTTTTTTTCTTCTTCAAGGACACTGTGTTAATCTGAAGAAAGAGGTCTTGATTTGTGTTCATTTATGCCTGCCACAATTATTTAAGAAATAGCTTCAGTGCTCATACTTGAAGAGCTTTGTTTCTCTTTTAACTATTTCTGGCAGAGTTAGAAAGATATGCCTTGTGCTTTGTATCATGACAACTTGTCTTCTCCAATAAGCCACATCTTAAACCGTGTCAGCCCTCTCTGCAATTCAAAGTGACTGTCTCCTGTTCATTTTTGTTGGATTGATGCTGTTAACTGGGTGTCTGCAGTGCAGCCAGCAGCAGCGAGCGGGGATTTCCACAGAAAGTGAAGGCTTTAGTACCGAAGTGCAGATGGACACGAGGCAGCGGTTGCATCCATGTAGCTGGGATCTTTGGGCAGACCCCACGACTGATCTTCATGTTGATCTTCACGCAACCTACCAAAAATAAAAAAGACCTCCGTTTGAGGGCGCATTCACAAGGCTGGTGCTCTAATATCACCTGCTGAAACTTTACTGTGAAAGCACATGCAAATAAAATAAAACATGGAATAGGAATATCTCATCATATTCTGAATCTTTTCAGGACCTCTGTAAGGCAGAGATTGTCTTTTGAGAACAGCAAACAATTCACCCCAAAGCCCTGTGTGTGCATTTCATTGTGTTGGCTTTTTAGACTATTTTTTAACTATTTTGATGAGCATTCATAGGCTGGATTAGCAAATGTGACCTTAGTGCAAGTGGGAGAGGTCAAGGACAGGTTCCCAGAACACTGTGTTGGAGCAGTTTAGGCAGGCTGCAAGAGGGGAAGGCCTTTGCGGTTCTCCTCACTGGGAAATATAAAGAAGAGCATCCTGCCACAGTGTGGGATGCTGCGGGGGGTGAGGAAGTCACACCTCTTTTTCTGGGAAGGAATAGGAAAACAACTGCTGCAGTGGAGCCAGGAGAGCTCTTCCTTTCTGTTTTACATGATTATTGTTGCAGTTTTTTCTTGGAATAGGTGAGCCAAATAGCTTTTGTTGGTCTTTAGAAGTAGTTGAGCAGCCTTCTCTTCCATTAGAGTATTTCCTTTTGAGATGCCTCACTTTGCTTGTGGAAGGTTTTAGAAATAACTTCTGCCACAGCCATTCCCATCCAAGCCTTAAAGCGTATACAAAGCCCTTACACGGTTCAATCAGTATGATACAGTTTGGGTTGGTTCTTTTTTTTGCTCTTTAAGACAAAAGTTGTCAGAAGTGGTATGAGGTAAATGATGGAAAATCGTAATTCAGTGCTAAAAAAAGGGTTTAATTTAATTGTCTCTCATAAAAAGCCAGTACCATAAGAGAAATTAAACTGCTGCTCCTAAGCTGATATAGAGAGCTCTGTGACTCGTCTTCATCTCGTCTTTCTGTCCCAGGAACTGCTTCCATAAATCATTTCTCTTCCAAGGCTTCCAAGTTCAGTGTACTACTTCTTTTTCTGACACATAACCCACTAGCGTTGTGTACCCTATGTATTATGCATTGCCTTTTGTGCATGCCATATATTACAAAGAGCTTTCTATCCCTAAGGGTTTCTGCAGCTATTTCTGAGAGTTCGTCCTACAGGGCACTTTTATGAAAGTCATCAGTTAGCCTTTGCTACGAAGAAAGAGATAATAGTAAGTGAAAGTAGGCCAAGCTCATTAGATTATGATGAAAAGGCAGATTATTGTTTTTAATGCAGTGAATGAGGTTCTAGTGGGTGGGCACTGGGCAGAAGTGCTGCTGGAGAAAAGTCACAGGTGCTGTGTCCTTGGGCCACTCTGTCTCTTCAGTTATTTTATGGCTTTAATTAAATACTGACTCGTGAAGAACACAGCGACCTTTAATTTCATTCAAGTGACTTTCTTTAACAAGT
Source organism: Dromas ardeola (assembly GCA_013398915.1). NCBI lineage: Eukaryota > Metazoa > Chordata > Aves > Charadriiformes > Dromadidae > Dromas > Dromas ardeola. The sequence goes on from VYZM01006123.1 coordinate 582,584, forward strand.
CTTAAGAAAGAAATTCCATGCGTGGTCCTGCCTTTGCTGTCTAGAATGAATCTAGAGCAGATAGTTGGGACCACAATAAATTTGTTTCAAAACAGGCTTGTAATTTGCCTCTTACAAAGCTGTATCTTTAGCTCTTCTGGGAACATATGTCTCTCCACGACAAACGGAGGATTTGTCACTGTGGAAGTCAAGTCAGGATTTAGGAATTGGGTTTTCCTCAAGAATTATTTTAGAAACAGCCTTGAGCTCCCCAAACTAGTGAAGTCCCAGACTGGCCCAAGGACCTTGGTCTGAGGTCTGAGGACCTGTGCTCAGTCATTCGGTGAGCCTCCTTGGCTCTGGCGGGCCTGCAGGGCAGTGGGACCCCCACCACCTCTTGCACCTCCTCATCAAGGTGATGATCCCTCTATTTTAGTGTCTCAACTGAGCTGGAATAGCAGAGCTGGAAACACCTCTCCTATGAGGACATGTTGAGACAGTTGGGGTTGTTCAGCCCGGAGAAGAGATGGCTCCAGGGACACCTTATAGCCCCTTCCAGTACCTAAAGGGGGCCTACAGGAGAGATGCGGAGGGACTCTTTATCAGGAAGTGTAGAGATAGGACGAGGGATAATGGCTTCAAACTGAAAGAGGGGAGATTTAGGTTAGGTATCAGGAAGAAATTCTTTACTATGAGCGTGCTGAGGCACTGGAACAGGTTTCCCAGAGAAGCTGTGGCTGCCCCATCCCTGGAAGTGTTCAAGGCCAGGTTGCTTGGGGCTTTGAGAAGGTGTCCCTGCCCATGGCAGGGGGGTTGGAACTGGATGGTCTTTAAGTTCCTTTCCAACCCAAACCATTCTGTGATTCTATGATCTTCATGGCTGAATTTGAAAACAATTCATCAGGTTCAGTTCAAGCAGTAAATGGTCTGTACGGGCAGTGTGTGGGGACTTGGTTACTGCAGACCACGGGCATTCAACTCCTGCCTGCAGCCCTCCCTTCATTGGGTGCATTGGCTTCTACCTGAAGGGCAGACCTGCCTCCTGCATGAAGACCACAGCACTGTGCTCCCAGTGCGACCGCCTTGGTGACCGGGAATGTTTTTCAGGGTCCAGGGTTGGGTAAGGCACCAGTAGACCTGGAGAAGCTGTCAGGCCTCGCTCTGCTCTCCTTCATTGACCAGAGGTAAGGAGGAAATTACAGACTGTAGCGTCTGGCTTAATTAGCCACCTGCTATTCCTGTACTTGCATCTGCGGTAACTATTTACACACGTGAGACTACACACAAGGCTGCGGCTCTCTATTTTTTCTTGACCACCAGTAGTCTTTCCATGTAACGTGGTAACCCAGGTACTTCGAAGGGCAGTTTTCCTTCTTTTTGATTCTGTGTAACATGATGGGACTGGCATTTTTCCCTCTTTTTAAGCATCCTTATTTCATCAGCCACCATGTTCATCAGTTTGTACTCCAAGTGATTCCTTGACACGGGGTAATTTCCATAAGTACACAACATTTAAATACAACTTGTTATCATGTCTCTCTTTCCCTCCCTTCTCCTTAGATGTAAAGGAGCATCCCACTATGGCCTTACCAAGGAACGGAAGAGGCGTTCCCAAGACTGCTCTCCGGACCATGGCTCCAGCTTAGCAGTAGCTGCCCTGGGCCCCGAGCTCTCGGCAGCTGCGGCCATCGCCTTAATGACAGATGAGCCGGGGCTGGTGAACCCGGCCTTCAGCCCCACCTCGGAGGACAGCCAGTCAGGCAGCAGCCCTGGAGACCTGCATCGCAGCAACCGAAACAGAAGTAAGAACTAAAAGTGATGGTTTCAGAGCCTGGTGGTCTCTTACAGCATTCGTTTTCTGTGAAATATGTGTTGTTGGAATCTTTAAAAAAAAAAAAAAAAGAGAAGAGTCACAGTTTTAATTTTACATGGCTTATCAAATTGCACACTCGGTGACCCAATAGATTTTGAGGTGAAAAACAAATTTGCTTGGCCAGGGGCAGCATGAAGCTGAACACAGATTAGCTGCACACATGCAAACCACAGGTCTTAAGGAAGATTATATAGGCAAGTCAGGTCAGTTGGAAGAGCAAATGGCATTTATGATGTGCCGGGGAGATGGTGTAGCTGTGTAATGATTTCACCAAAACATGGTGGCCCAAGTAACCCCCACAGACCATGCCATGGGCACCTACCCAAAAGCCTCTTGGGAACTGTGTTTGGCAGTTGCCACGTATTTGCAGGAAAACAAACCTTAAGAAGTGCCTTGGGAGCCTGGAGGATGTTTGCCAGCCTCCCAGGGAAATGCACCTCGGGGGAGCTGGTCCTGCTGAAATAATCATGGTCAGGGACAAGTTGCACCAGGAAACCTTGCCTTGATCCTTCACCCTGTGACACTGCACCCAGCTCTGATGAGTGTCACATTTGAAAAACATGGCCTGGCCAAAGGCAGACTCAGAAGCGTTAATGGTGAGCTTAAAGCTTGTATTTGAGGACTCTGAAGCCAAAATGAATAGCCCACCTTGTGTCGCACCAACTGCGTGGTTGGAGAATGGATGAAGGGCTGACGAAAGACTAGAAAAAGAACAGCGTTATCCTCTTGTGTGCATGGGGCTAGAGAGGCGAGGAAAAGGAGGAGACAAGAAGAGAGCACCAGAATGAAATTAAATCCCCACTTTTATTGCATGTAGAGGCTGCAGTCTGGTTTGAGGGAATGTTGTATTATTAGGTTACAGTGTTTGGCTAGCATGCAGAGCTCGAAGAGACAGAACAGCAACAGCCACGAAGACATCTTCAGCAGGATGGAAAAGTGTGTGACATGTTTTGAAAACATTATGACTTTTACTTTTTTTTGCTCTTGCCTTGCACAGGTTAGAAGATGTGACTTAATTCGTCCCTCCCACCTGATAGTTTTTGGATTTTTGACATGAAATTTTTGGCTATCGTTGGTGGCTTTGGAAGCATTGCAGGCTTCTGAGGCAGTAGTGTTGGGGTTTTTTTCAAGAAGAGTTTTTAAAAACAACTTCCAGCTTTTCTTTTTTTTGCCTTTTTTTGGTGTCAAACTTATATAGCTTGGGAAGGGCAGTGCTTCTTCCTTTTATACGCATTTTTCACAGGATTGCTCTTGATTCTGCCTTGACTGAGGATTATTCTCTGCCAGGCTACCACACTCGCAGGAGATTTCTGTGTGTGGCTGGCAAAACAGACAGGGAAGGTGGCAATTCCAGGGTGTGGGGCAGAGGTAGGATAATTGCACTCAGGTGCAGGTGGGTGCAACCTTGGAGTATCAGCTTGAGTCAGGTGCAAAGGTGAGGTGCAGGCAGCCTTGCTGTTGATGTTGTGCCCTGTCGTATGCCGATGGCTGCAGAAATGACGTGGTTCTAGCCCAGAACTGCTGAACTGTATTGATTTGTTTTTTCCTGCTGTTGCAGCTCGACACTTCGAACGCTCCACTATAAGAAGCAGATCTTTTAAAAAAATAAACAAGGCGTTCAGCGTTCTTCGAAGGACAAAAAGTGGAAGCGCTGTTTCCAACCAGACTGACCGGGAAAGGGAGACTGTTGGAAACCCTGCTGCTGGAGAGGAAGGTAATGCTTTGTTCTCCTTGTGTTATCACTTAAAATGGGGTAGAGGACCCTATCCACGTGGGAACTGGATGTCCATGACTGACATGCCTTTCATGTGGTGGGCTGTGCGTGATTAAGAAAACAGTGAAAACACCATCTTTCCTTATTTTCTTTTTTAAAAAGTTGTTAGTGACTGGCAGGCAAGAATATTGCTGGGGTTTGGGGGACCTCACGTAGGGCTGTTCTGGTAACAGCCTGCATGCTACAGCCAGCCCGGTATCCAGCACATGGGATGTGGGATCTGGGTGTCTGGGATCTATTACTGGAGCTGTCATTGGTTTGCTCTGTCACTTTGTTCAAGAGGCTTCATCAGCATGTGTCTGTCCCCCTAAAGCAAACGGATCGCAGTGATAGTACATTATAGGAAATTAATGAGTTTTGGCTAATGTTTATGAAGCACTGGAAATTCCCAGTGGGAGGATGGTATGAAAGTGCAAAGTACTGTAATTATTCCAGCACTTCTGTGGGATGCTTGGTGACAGACTTGTATTACCTCAGCCGGGCAAGTGATGAGGTAAGAATGCTCTGCTCTTAAACAGGGGGGAGAGGCAAGTTTGTCTGACGTATGTGAAGGATGAGGGGTCTGGCAGGCAGTAACACGTAACTTTCGGCATTCTCAAAACAATAAGCAAATGTTACTAATTGCTTTGGACCGTAATTACGAAGCCAATATTAGCATTCAGGCATCAAGAGGAAGTGATGATAGAGTGGGAATCATTGTCTTAATCAAGGTCTTCACTGAGCTTATTATTCCTTTGCTTGATGCCTCAGCACCTCACGTCTCTTCCCAGATCAAATGCCCAGGGTAAGGGCTTTAAAAAAACTAAATATGCTACTTCCCTCTGCTCTGCGTTTCAAGCTGTCATTGAAAGCCATACAAAACAAGGACAAAAGGCTGCCAAATGCTGTGTTTAGGCATCATTATTCTAGAAGTGCTGAATCAGAAAACAGTGTTCAATATTTCTTCTGCTTGATTTGCTTATTCCTTCAGGAGAATTTCACTATGTTACTGTGTTCTTGGTACTTACTCTCCTAGTCCACATACTTGCTGATGTAGCCAAAATAAAACCTGATAATTCAAAATTGTGAACCTTTTCCGGAAAAATAATGTGAATCTTCTCATTGGCCTGGAAACATCATTAATAAATTTACTGTCCCAAATATTTTATTATTTTTCGCTAAGTTGTCTATGGCCCTCTTTGAGCAGACAGATACATTTCTCATTCCGTAGCAACTGTTCAATTCATTGTAAACAAAAGCTTACACTTCTTCAACTGGAGTGAAATTCTGCATGTCTCAAGTTCATACTTTTCAAAAGACACCTCTTCAGGATGGGGCATAGACATTTTTATGACCGCTTTCTACCTAGGCTTATATAGTTGACATTAGCAAATGTTCTACTGAAAGCTTGGTTTCATGTCCAGAGTGTGTGGGTGATTTGGATGCCAACAGGACCTACCCAGTAACCCAGCACAGTCCAGATGTTAAAAGGACGGGTGAAGATGACACTGGCCTTTACATTTCCAGCAGAATGAAAAGCATTGTTGTCTCCTTTATAAGGGACATATAATGGGTGCCTGAAGTGGCAATCACTCTAGGGCCCCACTGACAGTGTCAAGATGGTCATTATTTCCTTGACTCTGCTTGTGGTTTCATTCCTCTGCACCAAGCGTGCCTGTAAACTTCCAAATATATTCTACTGCACCGGAAAAACCAGGCAGGCATGTAATTACTTAATGAGCAGTTGCTCTTACGTATGAGATCACAGAAGCTGGGTACCTAAATTGCTATATTAATTACATATGCAAAGAATGTATTTTAATTACACAGTCCTGGAATTTGGTCTTCAAAAAAATGCAAGCAAGTAACTTGCAGCAATACAAAGACAACTTTAACAAAGATCTCTACTCAATCCTTTGCAACAGGTGCTTTGTGTAATCGCATCTCAAAGGCTCTCTCTGTTTCTTCTTGTTGGAAGAGGAAATGAATACACTTCTTTCTGCAGCAGTTATCATCATCATGCCAGCTGGAGGCTTGTTTTCTTCTCCAGTTCTGTATATTTTCTTCTTTTATTTATTTTTTTTAAATACTCAGCTGTTCTGAGCAGTCTGCAGTTGGACTCCTGGTTAGAGCTGCTGGTTAATCTTTAGGGATAGCTGCAGTATGCTCTGCCCTGTGCTCACTAAAGGTCCAACCCAAACCCATTGGAAAAAGGCAGCCCCACGTGTCTGTCTCCCCATTGCTACTCTGCTCTGCTGGGAGTGGAGGTGCTCCTGTAGGTGGTGGTTCCTGGCCTTGGAGGTCCCCACACCCAGTGTGAAAGATGCTGCTGCCCTGCCCAAGTTTCACAGGTTCATGCCTGGGACCACCTGAAAGCACACCTCAGCCATGCCTGGTGTGCTGATCTGACAGCATCTCACCACCTCTCTGGTGGCTCCTTTCCTCACCAGGCTTAGTCAGTGCCCGCGCAGGATAAAGCTGAGGCTGTGCCGGCCTCACGGTGGGGACAGAGTGAAATAACCCCTTTTTGCTGATAACCTCGTGTTGATAAAAGAGCTGTCAGATCATCTGGCAAAGCTCAACGTATTATAGTCCATCTGTCCACGGCTTTCAGAATTCCCTCATCTTAGTTCAGATGTCTCTGTTTAATCTTTGTTTTGCCTGTATTTTCATCAAAGGAGCTCCGAGAAGGAAAACCATAGCGTGTACCTATGCATTAGCCCTCACATCAGCAGCACTGACGTCAAAGTAACTATTTGCCCACTGCAGAGTGTGTAGGTGCCTTCAATCTGAAGCTGAGATGTCTGTCGGGCCAATGTTCAGTTGCAATATGATTGTGAGGGTGCAAGACAAAATAATCATTCCTGATGTGGGAGGAAAAATATTCAAGTAACTATGATTCTGCTTAACCTGAAGCTGAATGCAGTACTGGTTTTGGAAAACTCCTTTGCTCCTCAGGGACACTGAAAAATATGATGTATAATGGCAGGCATATTTCTGTTATAATTACAGCAGAGAAATAGTTACAGTCTAATGGCATCTTATACATGGAGCAGTAGCAGTCCTGCACTGTGAAGATCACTTCATGATTTCCATTTGCAACCTGTGTTTTGATTCATTTAACCGATGTCCTGTGCGTCCATTTTGTATTTAAATAATTCATACTTTCTTTGTTCCTCTGTTTAAACTTTTTGCTGACCTTTTCAGCAGAGAACTGTTCATCGTCCAAACCAAAGAAAATGTTAGAAGTGAATGAAAAGTGCAAACACTGAGGAGAAAAAGTTTTGGGGAAGGAGACGTTAGGATTTTCTGCTTTTTAAAAATTTGATCATTTGTAAATAACCATGCAAAAAAGTATTTGTCTGTAGTGCAGCACCCAAGCTTGTGATACCTACCTGAGAGTAATCTCATTCATAGCACTTACAGCTACAAATAGCTTTCCAGGTCTGAAGTAGAAGTTAGGAAAATTTAAGAGAGTTGGTTTCATTCTGAGACATGAGGGAAGGTGACAGGGACATCCTTCCGGCACTGATGCATTTAAGATGTAATATCTTCTGACTGGATCTACTAGTGTAAATGACCTTGACAATCTACTTAAATGATAAAATATCTCCGAGCAAAGACTGCTCCAGCCTTGCTATGTTTATTTGTATCACTGTGCTCTTAGTTTGGCATCGCACTTTTTAAATTCACTTCCAAGAAAGACTCTATGTGTGTACGTATATATATGTACATATCTATCTATATATATAAAAAATATATATATACTCTTTACTCAAACTGATCTACAAATACAAGTCGTAAAACAGCTAACACTTTAGGAGGAAAGAATTTGGGAATGCAATTGCAAAAACCTCTGTGCAGTTTTGTTGCAGTAAAAGGGAGCCCTGCTGCTGGCTTTCGAAAATGTTCATCAGTTTCATTTTGCAGTCAAGCCATTGTAAAATAAATTGAATTTATGATTGCTTGAGGATGCCAAATGTTGTTCAAAGTCAAACTCATTCTTCTTAGTCTCGTGGTGGGGGTAGTGCTACCATCTGTTATTGCTTTGCAGCAGTCAAGACCAAGGCAGCCCTGGCAGGCACTGGCAGGACCACAGAAGAGACTCTCCTGATGTGTGGGTGTATCTCACTCCTACTGCGCACTCTGAGCCCCATTGTATTTTATACACATATATATATATATTTATATACAAAAAATACATAGATAGATAGATAGACAGACAGGCAGACAGACATTATAAATACTTCAATGTTTGGGAAAGGTATGTGAAGAAAAAGAAGGTAAGTGAAACACAGATGGCTCTAGGTATCAACCATTTCATGTGCAGAAAAGAAAGTGGCTTATCCAGCCCCAGGACAAGACAGCGCAGACCATCTTCTGTCTCAGGAAGGCTGCACCCAGCAGGAATCCCATGCTGTTCCTGTTTTCCCCAGAGTGGATTCAGTTGCAGTTCCTATTTTCCAAAACAGCTGTTGGAAATCTTACAGAATTCATTCAAAGCATCCTGCTCTAGGATGGTGAGGCAGGGAATTTCCAGAAGAACGAGATTGTCTCTGTAGCATTTCCTCCACTGCAGACCGATAAACTTTGCCCGCTGTAGATGAAATGGATACAACTCTTGTGAGACACCTTCAACTCTGTAACAGCTTCATTTTAGCTTTTTGGGGACTCCTTTAGTGAGAGAAATATCTAGAAGCCAGAAGAGACATTAGAGCTGGCATTGCCTTCTACCTGCCCCCTGCACCGGACCAGCATCCCTGGAGAATTAATGGAAGGCATTAAACCTAAATGATGGCAAGCCGCTGGGAGAATGAAATGCTTAATGAAAATCAATTGGGAAGAGTTGCAGAATGAAGTCCCACACTAGTACAAATGCATGTGACATTCACATACACAAGAATTTTCCAAGAACAGGTTACACAAGCTTCATTTAAGTTCCAGAAGCGTGAGTGTGTGTCCCTGCAGATAGCCTCATTTGTGGGGGTGTGCTGGGACCTCGCATCGGTCAGACCTTCTGATCTAAATAAGGACTTGCAACCTGAGACACAAGAGTGACCTTTGATTAATCTGGACTCAAGAGTCATAGCAAATATTACACAGCGTTTTGTCACACTGGATGCTGGGAATGAAGGCAGGAGTTATCCTCATGGCAGCACTGTCAGAAGCAGCACGGTGCACACAGCAGTCAGCCAAAACCTGAGCACTGAAGGAACGCAACCATTAAGTAGTATAAACTGTGGGGATAATAGATTAAGCATACTTAAAATTTTGTATTACGGTCTCATGGCCACTATACTAACAACTGCTTGCTGTCCTACGTCATACCAGACAAGCGGAGTTTACTGTGTAAAGCCGGTCTCTCCTCTGTTATTTGTTACTGTAATGGGATGTGTGAAAATACCAATAGAATTGCACACTAATATAAGGAAAATATTGCTTGAGGAAAAACACACACAACCTTTCTGAATGCAGATGACATTTTGTTATATTGACAGATTCAGAATGCTCCATACAACCCCCGGTGACAAAAACACAACACTCTGCGGGAAAACCTGCAAGAATCACCAAAAACAAGACAGAAAGTTTACTTCTTTCTAGATTCAGCAGCTCTTCGGTATTTAAGGACTGGAAATATAAAATGGTAAAGAAAGGTATGCAATACTCCTGGGTTTTCCTGCTCTGGAAAACCTGGTCAAAGAGAATGGAGAATTGTAATTAAGAGTGTAAGGGCTGGAAAATGGGGTCTGTGCAAAGTGGTGCTCCAGCCTCACAGCAGGCGGTGTATATGGGAATGGTACAAGCCCTCAACCCAGTTGGAGTCCCTTAAATTGGGCTGACAGGGCCCCATTCACTGTACGCAACCAGGTGCTGGAGCAGGGTCCACCTCTTCTGGGTATGGTATTTACATTAGAAACGTTCAAGTTGAAGAACATTGCTTTCCGGATACAGCATCGTCTTGAGATAGGCATGGTAGGTTTTGATCAAACTGCACACAATGTATGCAGAATGTCTGGTGAAAAAGTGATCGTGAATTTTCTTATTCCCAAAAAATACGTATTTGTGTATTTTATACATTGAGTTTGTCAGACTTACTGTTAGTTTATCACAATAAGCATTGGCCTGTCACTTAGGACAGTCTAGGTTGCTGGCAATACAAACATCCATGTATATGTCTGGGATGAAAACAAGAGGCAAGTCTTCAATGAAGACAGCAGAAATTAAGGGATCATGGGGTTATTTTGGTTGCTTGGCCTGTCTGAGGAAAAAATGGTGCAATTTATTAATTATATTCAATAAAGAACAGAAATCAAATGAGGACAGGAGGTGAAGCAGTACATCCTGCTAACTATGAAAAGAGAAACCTTAGTGACTCGCAGACTGGCAAGAAAAATGTACTGGAAATATTTGTTCCGTTGTAGATTGCACACTTCGGAAGGAAATTAGGTCTTAAAAATTCCTCTAAAAGAATCTGCATAAAGTCATATTGAAAGTCAGCCAAGTGCCACTGCAAGACTTAATAAAGCAATGAAGGCATTGTTCAAGATGTAAAGAAACTTAGATAAGTTTATACCTTATATAAAGGTATATGTAAGTCATCTAAGTGTGGAGACTTGTTCACTGCCACGTTGTTCCGATTTTGCTCTGGGATAATTGCAGACTGAAATAGCGTAAGCGTGTCAATAGCTCCTTCAGTCCACAGTTCTCCATGGTCAAGAAATGTAACTGGGTAATTCCTTTAGAAAAGTTTTCAGAATGAGGTGTGGGAGAATGACTGTTTGAGTCAAAAAGCACAGTTTGTTAGGACGTGAGATGAATCGTCATGCAATGGGAAACGGAAGGAGTTCTGCTACAGGACTGCTTTGGTAGTCTGAAAAATATACGGAGATATTTATGTATACTATTTCCATGCAGAGAATATCTGGAGGTCCAGATTACCATTTGCATTTTTATATATAAATACCCATTATAACCACACAGACACTGTAAAATGTGTACGCTTATCCTGATGCAGGGACCAGGCCTCTGGTGGTTTTTGAGGAGTACTTGTACCATCTGACTTCAGGCACCCCGCTGCCTCTTACTTCTTACGTAGCAGTGGTGAGAACTTCGCCCCTCCAGGGTTCATTTAGTGGTGAAGCGGCTGTCGCTTCCTTTGGGTGCCCATGAGCTTGCAAGCAGATCACCAAATTACATATTTGGCATAGAGGCCTGGATTTAGATGGAGTAAATGCACCCTTCAGGCAAGAGAGACGCAAACAAGTTAGAAGCTGGGCAAATAATGTTCAGAAAATAGAGGAGTGCGGAGAAAATAAACCACCTCCATTCCTGAGACGTTAGAGTTGCGTGCAAAACTGAAGTACACCCATATTCGCGCAGAATACGAGAGTATAAACCAAATGAGTGCTTGGATATTAGGTTGATGAAGGCTGTATAGTTATCTAGATAGACTTTTATTGCCTGTCAACTCTGTATAAAACCACAAAGTCGAAGTCTGTGCTACCAGTAGGTGCTTTTTACAGCTGTGGAGGAAGACAGCTTCCCGCCTCGAAGAGCATATGATCAAAGAAGTGGTAAGGGATGCAACATGGTGTTTCTTAATATTTTTTTCCTGTTCTTTCTTCCCCCTTGCTCTCTCCCAAAAGGTTTTGGTGCCTTGCTGGTTTGTTGCCTGCTAATTCTGTACTGGAAAATATTTATTCTGTCTCAGATACTGTTCTGTTAATTTTCATTTAACACTTCACCGCTATTCAGTAACAGTCACTGTACTTTTATTTCTAAAATAGTTTCTTGAAAAAATATTAGCATTTAATATTTTGACTTAACAGGTTTTTCATATAAGCGCTGGATTGGACACACACACAAAAAATTTAATAGCTTTTTCTCACCTGTGGGGGATTCAAAATATTTGAAGGCTTTTACACCTGTGCTAGAAAACTCCCTGGTGCTTTTACTTCAACTTTGCTCACTGTTGAATGCGGATTAAAATTTTGAATTGACCTAGAAGGAAAGGAAGCATTAGTGACATGCTGTGAAAGCAAACATGCCAGTTGAAAAGTAGGATTTGGAAGAGAAATACAAAAAGAACCTCTGTCCACCAGGTCCCTTTTCCCCACACCGAGACCACCAGGGCCAGCAGAAATCTTCCTTCCAGGCACCTTGAGCATACTCTGGTTTTAATACAGACATGTCGCAGTAAGAGCCAGTCATTCCTGCCTCCTGGAGTCCAAGCAGGGATGAAAGGAGAGGGGTCTGGTAGGGAAACTGCTGTGTGCTTTGGGTTGCCTGAGAAATCTTGCTCTTCTGTTAGCTGAAGGTAAAAAAAATGCTTCCTTGGATGTCACAAGCCAAGCACCCAGTCGTCAGCTATGGCATCAAAAAAGGAGGAAAACGGGGCAGCCTGGGATGCTACTAGCGAGACAGTGTGCAGCCCACCACAGCGGGGATGGATGTTTGTCGAGGTGTCCATGCCCATCTGCTCTAGGGCCAGCAAGGAACCATGGCCTAGATCAGAGGGGTCTAAAAATGTACTTTGTTCCCTTAAAATATTAGCAGGTGTAACTGTTTTTAAGTACATGTCATCTGTCTGGATTACGTGAAAGGTTTAGGGCTGTGTTTTGCGGCAAAAAAGGAAGTTTGAATGCATTAATTGAAAAAAATAATCCCTTCAAGTCCACTCAGCAAGCATACGTATCCTTCCCTCCCCACTTAGTGTGAATCACACCCATGCGTAAAACCTAGTCTGGATAACTGGCGGGTACTTGAAGCTGTGCGGTGCATGTTTTAAGAAAGCAGAGCTGCGATGTCAAATAAATACCTTACAATGTGCATTTCCAGGTTTTCCCAGGTTGTATCACCTGATTCCAGATGGGGAAATTACCTGCATTAAGATCAACCGTACGGATCCCCACGAAAACCTGGCCATTCGGATTGTGGGAGGCAGTGAGACTCCTTTGGTTCACATCATCATACAGCATATCTATCGAGATGGCGTGATCGCCAGAGATGGAAGATTGCTGCCTGGAGACATGATACTAAAGGTACAGTACTGTGGAGGTACAAAATAAAAGTATCCTAACAGAGAATAAGACGGTGTAAGTCGATCATGAGATGAGATTTGCAATGTTGCTTGTTTGTGTGGGCAGAAAGGTGTTCAGTTCCTCTGCACGCTGTGATGATTTCATTCATTTCAGCAGTTTTTGAGGCTCACAGATTTGTTCATTTTTCTTTTTCGCTACCAGGCCTCTCTGATTTCTACCCAAACGTGGTAGATCCGAAATGCAACGTAGCACAATAGACTGCTGGCATTTCTGACCCAGTGGTGCAGAAGTTGTTGTCTGAAAGCAGGGGCTGGGCTTTTTGCCCAGTTTGTTTCTACTGAACTGTGGGCTTAAATCTCGGTCAGTGAGGTTTCCCATTGCCTTACATCCCACTCACACCAGGACAGGCGGCAGGGGCCTGATCAAGGTTAAGTTATTTCAGCGTCTAGCTCCTCTGTACAACGTGTTCAGCAGCGCAGAGCCTGAGACGCTGCCCGCTCTATTTTGGGAGCATTGCTCCACCAGCAGCCACAGGTGAAATCTCTAAGAACAAACTTGAGCAGCGTTCAGGCATTAGCGGCTGGCTTCTACTTCTCCTCCCGTTTCTATAGAAACGTATAACAGATGAACGAGAATTAGGCCAGATGGTTAAAGACCATGTACCTTGTGAGCAGTGGCTTCAGCAATAGCTTTTGAATGGGAACTGCGCTCTCAGCTGCCCCAGCGACTTGGAGCTCTGCAAGGATGCTAAATTATATTAATGCTGACAGAAAATACTCGTTCCTTTCCTTGCTTTGGTGCTTTGATGCTGTGTAGTTGGCGTGCACAAGGTATATTCACGTTGCAAGCCAAAGCTCCAGCTGCAGCTCACCCAGGTGTACCCAAAGCAGCGTAACCCAGCTGGCTCAAATATTGGTGACAGGGTGGCCAGAAGTGGCAGAAGTCAGCAGAGGTTTTCCAAATTATAGGGAAACATGTTTGTTCCCTGTGGGCCATGCTGCCATGGATAGACTGGTGCCGGCACCCAGGCTAACCAGTGTGGCATTTGCTGGGGTAAAGCTACAGGAGATGGAAATGGTGTGGTCCACAAGGTCTGGCATGCATATCTCAGGGTCGTCTTCCACGCCTGGCTGGTAGGGTTAGTGAGTAGGAGGCAACTGCGTGAGTGTCACCCAGTCGCGCATTTCGGGAAGCTTTTTGTCATGGTGGCAGCACAGAGCGGCAGAGTTAATGGCACCACTGAGCCAGAACTGCTCCTGCAGGGCACATCCAAACTGCAGTGGGAAGCCGTGATTGCAGCACGGACGGGCCCGGCGCAGCTCTCCCCCGCCGTGGCTGACTGCCCAAGGATTTACCAAGGATTCCCAGGAATCTCGGCCCCGTGGTGGTGCAGCTCATGCCGTTCGTGGTACCCAAGCTGGCAACTTAAAAGTTAGTTGAGCTGTGTCTCTAGGGATGCAGTCCCCCCGCCAGACCGCAGTGTGCCCACACAGGCAGTTCGCGACAACAAACGCCCATCAAACACTTTTGTCTGTGCTGGTGAACGTTTCTGTTGCAGTTTGGAGACGTTTCTTAATATTTAAATGGTTCAACCTGTGCAATGGAAATAACTACATGACTTGTCCGATTCGGGTTTTCCAGCCAGCAACGAATTAGAACCTTGCAACTGGTTTTTGTTTGGCAGTGATAAAGTGCAATGCCTAGTCACTTTTGCACACACAGACAGGACAGGATTGACTGGAAGCTCTTTTTTTTCCTCTTTCTTTTCCCCAGCCAAATTAAAGAAGTGGCAGTTATGCATTTTTACCCCCATCTGAGCTAAATCTTACCTGGAAAACACTGAGAGATGTAAAAAGCCCAATTCTCTGGTGTGGTATGTCAGCATAATTGCTAGTAAATATCATGAGCATTTAAGCTTCTGCTTGAGGCTCTTTTCTTCATTTTAATTAGAGATTCATTAGTGGGGAGTATTTTTTTTACTGTACCTAGAACAGCTGGGAGATAACGAAGAGGAGAAACAGCAGGGAAGTGGTGGGAGTGAAAGGAAAGGCTGGCGAGGCGACTTGAAATCAGAAGCTAGTGGAATAAAACTGAGATATATGAAAGGATATTGGAGCTTGGGAAAGAGCAATAATAAAGCTGAAAAATAACATGTATGTCTGGAGACTATCAGGGAGAAAGGGGAAAAAAAAAAAAAAGCAGAAAGTGTCTGTACAGCGCGTCCTTTCCTTGGGGGGAAGACTGTTCTGCACCACAAACTTGGCCTCCTGCGTGACACAGTTTGAAATAGCACACGTCACTTTGGATGAAGACATCTGTGTAAACACATATGCCCTCTTCCATGCCAATTCAGATTAGACGGCCTTTCTGCTGCTGATTTACGCTTCTCTCTTCCAGGTAAATGGCATGGACATCAAAAATGTGCCTCACAACTACGCCCTGTCGATCCTGAAGCAACCCTGCCACGTGCTCCGGCTGACGGTGCTCCGAGAGCAGAGGTACCGGTGCCGAAACAGCGGACTTTCCCTTGATGCTCACTGCAATAGGGATGACAGTTTCCATGTTGTGCTAAACAAAAGCAGCCCGGAGGAGCAGCTGGGAATAAAGCTGGTCCGCAAGGCCGACGAACCGGGGGTTTTTATTTTCAACTTGCTGGAAGGCGGCGTGGCTGCCCGTGACGGACAGCTTCAGGAGAACGACCGGGTGTTGGCCATCAATGGGCATGACCATCGGTACGGCAGTCCAGAGAGCGCAGCTCAGCTGATACAGGTTTGTTGCCACCGCTTTGACCCCAGTTTTCTGAATTTTGCAAAAACCGAGCAGTGTAGTGTCACCATCCGTTGCAAAGCAGGGGTCAAAATTAATGAGTGTGTATTTGGGGGAGGGAAGGAGACATGTCAAGCCCAGGTGGGAATTTACACCTCTAAAAGCTCCTTGGCTTCCTGTGGGTACAAGGGTGAATATGGGCATGGACTCTTGATGCCTGCTACCATCAGGCTTTGTAATGTACAGATCAATGTAAACATCCATATACTCTGTGGATCACCAAAGGGTGATGCCATCTGCCAGAAGGCAGGCCAGCTTTCATACCAGCACGACTGGGTCCAGCTGGGTCCTGACTCCTCCAGCTCCGACGAGCCACAGTGCTCCCTGGTGCAGCCCTGGAGCAGACCAGAGCAGCCTACGGCAATGGACAGCATGTTTCAGGATGAGCATCATCCTCCTAGATGCGGTGATTTCCCACGAGTGTGTTTTACGAAGGTACTCCATACCTTGTAGATATTTCTTAGCTAAATCCAGCATATGGAAATCCAGATGTTTGGAAAAACATGGGTCGGTAGCTGTAGTTTTTATAAATCTTTATTTAGACTCACATGGAGAACCAAAGGGGTGCCTCTGTAATGCACTAAACAGTCTTACCACAAAACTGTCAGAGAGAAAACCTGTGCCTTTCTCAGCTACAAAATCAGTCAGCTTCTGCCTAATTTCCCCTCCAGAACCATTTTCATTTGTTTTCCTTCTTTACGGCCTGCATTTTTAGAAAACTCCAACATAAGCAAAGCCAAGAATCTTTTGTTGCTTTTATCTCATATTCATAGCAGTTATTATACACGTGCAATTTTACGTTTCATTTGGAGGCATGCAGACTCTTCACATTGAAGAATTTCATGTGCCTCAATAACAAGATGTCAAATCAGGCCGGCTGCTTCCCCTTTCCGACAGGTACAATCAAGGTACCATGAGTCGGACGGAAAGAAGCATTCAGATCCATGCATTTTGTGGAAAGGATTCCTCCTTTAGCATAGGTTCACAGTTGGCTGTAGCCAACTGTTATTGAGAAGTTTATAGCATAGGTAAAGAAAACGCTGTCCCCTTGCATAATGCCAGTTGTTGAAATTCTGGTCCAGCATCTTTCTGGATTACTTTATGTAGCTCACTAACTGGGAGCAGAAGGCGGCGGGGGGGGGGACTAGGTTTAAATTCTCTGAGGGGAACAAGTCTGGAATGAAAACCTTTCTAAAAAAATGGTATTCTTGGAACAGATCTTTATGGCTACAAAACAAGGCAACAGTGCTTCATAAGCAAAAAACACATGCAGCCTAGAGATGAAATGGAAAATATGACTAATGAGACCATTCACACACAAGTGTTTAAAAATGCAACTAAAGCTCTTATTGGGTTCCAAAGAGTGGATGTTATTTATAATAATGCTTGAAATGCACACCAGCCCCTGGGAATTTAAACAACATGCCCATCAAAGGGGATACTCAGGTTTCCAAACAGCCAGGATTACATTGCATTGATGTGAGCTCTATGAATCACATTTGTACAATGCAAAATTCCCGGAACCTCTGTCTTTTTTGTCATGTTTTTTCATCAATTATCATTTGCCTTTCCTGTTTCCATGTTGTGCCAGAGAAAAACCATTATACTGAAGCCACAAGTGTTTTGCATTTGCTTCTTACACGAAGGGATGTTTTACCCTGTCCTCTGATTTCTCAACAATATCCTGCCTGTTGAGACCTCAGCGTGTGTCACTCATGGAACATTGAGGCCTCCGAATTAATCACAGAATCATAGAATCATCTAGATTGGAAGGGACCTTTAAGATCATTGAGTCCAACCATCAACCTAACTCTGACAAAACCACTAAACCATGTCCCTCAGCACTACGTCTACCTGTAAATTAATGGTGGTGGAAGCTTCAAACATGCCATCGGTTTCTTTAAAAACAGAACTAGCATTCACTAAAAGGTGGTGGTGGCTCGTTAGTCCAAGCACAGCTGGGAAAACATCAGATTTCTGTGGAATCTGATGAGTTTTGGCTTCTAACTAATGAATATTTGAGATGAATTTGATTCTTCGGGCCTTTAGCAATTATACATTAGCATATGTGAAGCAGTTGTTAATCAGTAGATTAGGTGTCTGGCTGTTTATAAGCTCAGTCACAAGAACTGAAATGAAGAAAACGCGTAAGTGCTAATTAGGAACGTGCACACATCGTAACACTTGGGAGTTTGCTGCTTCCCATTTGCCGCGTCATCTTTAGTCATGGCCTCGTGTCAGATGTGGCACTTTTAATCTAAATAACGTGACATTCCACATCTGTTTTCCATGGGAGCGACAAGGAAGGGAACAAGGTAACAGATCAGTGGGCGCTCTTGTGAGCACGTCAAGCCGAGCTGCACGGGTTGAGCCAGACTTTACTGCGCCCAGATGTTCGCCCTCCTCTCTTGGAGGAGTTCGGAGCGGCTGCGACGGGCGCACGACCCCTTCTCCATCACGACAACCGCCATCGGCAGAAAGCCGGTCGTGATGTGGAGCGCATCCGTGCTCCATCATCCCTGCGAGAGACGGGGCAGCTTCTGCCGAGAGCAGCACCGCTGCCTTTTTTCGGGACGCAGTTGCCTGCTAGGTGCTCAGAAGTTGCCACCGTGTCTCCCTGCTTGGTTCGCTTTGGCTGTAACACAAATTTTAGTTCTAGCAGATTGTTTCAGCTATTACTTGCATTCAAGTCTCAAAGCTAACGTCATTTCTTTAGCTCTTGCTTCAGCCCAAAAAAAAAAACAGAGAAGGAATTGTGGGGGAAAAACAAGTGCTAAGAGGGAGGGAGGGATCAGAATGAGGCAGTAATTAATATTCTGATCAGTAGAAATGTTAATGGGTTTTTATATGGAAGTACGTAAATTCAAAAAGCTGGTCTTGTTGTTTGGATAACTTTTTAAAACACTCTGGACTTCTGAGAAATTACTTAACTTGACTGACCTGGAGACAAATGTGACATTGCAATAGAGACTCTTGTTGAACTTTTGCTAGTCGTTCTACAAGAATTAATCACATTTACAACCTTCCTCTAAATAACCAACTTTGAGACTAACCATGTGGCAGCAGATGAGTTTTAAACAGAAGTTGCGTAAGCTGGAGTTGTTTGTTTTAAGAGAAAACTGGATTTTTGTGGGGCCGTGTGCCCTTAGGAGGTTTAGGCTCTGTGTTGTTCAGTTCCATCTCAATCACACTCCAAACTAGGGACCAGGGTGGTTTCCTTTCTCCTGAGATGTAGTATTTTGCTTTTGGGTACCAGTTGAGTCCAGAGTCCGGGAATTAATATTCTATTAAAACAGACCTGGTAAAAATATCTAGAAAGTTGTTTTGAAATATATGTGTATGTACCAACTGATATATTATGAAGCTGTGGAGATCTGAGTTGCTGGTGAAAAAAACTAGCACCCCCCAAGATACTGGGAAAGTATACAAAGAAGTGGACATTTTTTACTGCAATATCACCTTCCTTGGAAATAGCACAGCCTGAACATGCAGATTTCAGGCTTGAAGTCGGAGGTTTAGGAGAGGTAGGTTTCTTTTTTTTTTAACTATAGTGACATTTTTCAAAAGCATTTTTTAACTCTCAGCTACTACTACTGAATCCAGCTCCAGAAAAGACAAACCAGACTATAAAAACAAAAATCCCAGGGGCCTCCTCTGGCTTCTGTTAATTGTCTGCAGGAGATTTGATTTCAATAGCGCAACTGGATCTGGGTTTGGTTTCCAGCTGCTTGTTCAACGCCAGCTTTCCTTGGAGCTTCTCCCCAGCGAGCAGGGCACGTCAGCGTGCCAGCAAGCGAGTCGGGAGGTCTGATGCCACCGGGACTGCGGTACCAACAAGCATCGCTACTGCAGCCCCAGGGGGACCAGACCTCCAGACGTGCTTGCGGGGGGCTCCACATCAGATACTGAGCAGTTCCTCAGTAATAAGCTGTGAGCAAAGAGGCAGGAGTCCCTCTGGAGACAAGCCCTTAAAAGCCCCTCCTGCCGGCCACACCACCAGGGTCTTTAGCCTGGAGAGAAGGAGATTAGAGGATTAATATTTTTTGTCTTCTGCATATGCTTCTGTAGCATTGAGGCTATTTCTGCACTTCAGTATGTTGGTTTGCCCTTATGGTAGACATCTATGATTTACCCAGCTAAACCCCAGTCCCTCTCCGCCCTATCTTTGCATTACTGTTTGCTTGAACAGATTCATGAGAGCTTCACTGCGGGAAGAATGAAGCCATTTAGAACCAGAGAATCATAGAATGGTTAGAGTTGGAAGGGACCTTAAAGATCATCTAGTTCCAACCCCCATGCCGTGGGCAGGGACACCTCCCACTAGGCCAGGCTGCTCAAAGCCCCGTCCATTCCATAAGACAGAAAAGTTTCACCTGTGCACAGAATTAATAACACTCATATCCGGCACACACAGAACACCATAAAAAACACTGAGCAAACATAACTCAGTAGAAGCTTCGCAGCGTCTCTCAGGCACGTAAGCATTACGATTATGTTGTGCAGAAAGGCCCAGAAGCATTTTGGGATTATTTTGGGTTAATTGTTTTTGCAATTCCTGTTCCTAAAGTGAAAGTTTGGGCTAGTTTCCCATCCCAATCTCCATTACTCTGTGTGCTTGCTTGTGCCCTCCCTCTTTGTGCTCTGGTGCAGTAGGATCTCACTTCTCGAAATGGTTGCACATCCCTTTCTTTAAGCTGCCTCACATTTGCAGGTGCACTCAGTTACATCGTTTGTTCCCCACTTTCACCACCAAGGCTTGGGCCCACCCCTCGTTACAGGGTTAATCGCATCTTTTCCTGAGTTCCTGTCCGGCAGCAGCAGCTCTGGCTGTCTCTTTCTCTTTCTCCCGTGGTGGACGCAGGTGTGTGAGTGAGCTGATGAGTGCTAGCTGTGGTGGATCACTGCTTCCAGCCAAATTTGGGGCAGATAGGAAGGGTTTTTTAGTGTTAACACCAAATTTTCAAGAGAACTATTAAGTAGCAGGCAGTAAATTTTTATGGACTTTATTGACCTGAACTGATGTTACTGCTTTAAGTCATTGCAACCATATTAGTGGGAAATTCAGACCACCCTTAAACAGGACCCGCGTTTCGTGAATCCTCTGGGGCTGAAGTGGAGGGGTTGGAGGGGTTTATTGTTCTGGGGTGGTGGGATTCACGCTGTACCTCCTCCCCGCAGGCCAGCGAGAAGCAGGTTCACTTCGTGGTGTCGCGGCAGACCAGGCAGCAGACCCCCGACCTCTTGCAGGAGACAGGCTGGACTTACAGCAGCCCCCAGCCCTGTCACCCCGAGAGAAACAACCCCGGCAAGGTAAGGACACAAGCGCTCGTGTGGTTTCTCTGCCGTACGTGGGACAGGGGACTGGGGGGGGCAGATAGCATTATAGCATCTCGGGGTGTCATGTCTGGTTTCTGTCACCAGAAGAAGCAGTGGCTTATTTTGCAATGGGAATGTAAAGGCTGTACTCGTTAGTTGTCCACAGCTTCTGCCCTGACTCCCAGAGTCTCCATCTCTGGAGACATTCAAAACCCGCCTGGACGCGTTCCTGTGCAACCTGCTCTAGCTGACCCTGCTCTGGCAGGGGGGTTGGACTAGGTGATCTCCAGAGGTCCCTTCCAGCCCCTGCCATTCTGTGATTCTGTGACTCTGTCTGGGGTGGGGAGGGCAGGAGAAGGCGAAGGGCAGTGATGGGGCAGGGGGCTGGCGTGCACGCAGCCTCCTGGCCACGGGCACGGACCCGGCTAGTGCTGCAAGCCAGCACAGGGCAACACGCTCCAACGAAAATAAGAGGCTTATCTGAACTTTCTCCATCTGGAGCGAAGTCTTCAGGCAAAAAAGCCTTCATACGCTGGCCTGAGAGATTCCTATAAGCTTCCTGAACATTATGGTAATTAGTCATCTGTGGCTCATTACTTAAGAAACCCATGCTCTGACCCGGCTGGCAGTTCGGTGGCTGTGGTCCCCACGGCCACTGCGATCGTGCTGTCCTTCTGTGGAGCTTTGGAAGCCAAACGTGTCGGTTCTGCTCTCGCATGGGATGGGGGCTGTGAGGGACGGCAACGTGCAGCACAGCTGGACCCAACCCAGGGCCACACAGGAGGTCCCCATGCCGCCACCTCCCCCAGGTACGGCTCTGGTTCCAAACTGTCCCTCCGGCCGCCCCTCCGCACCCGGTCACATCGCTTGTTCAGCGCTTTTAGGCTTGCAACAGGCAGAGAGACTCTTGTGGTGAAATATATGAGCTTTTATAGTAGCAACCAATGCAGTAAGAGCTTTGAAAACACCTTTTCTGAATTTACTCAATGTTACTCTGTCTATAGGCAGAACAAGGTATGTCCTTGCAGGAGCTAGATTTGTTTATTTCACTAAATTTGAAGTCACGTGCCTGGCTAATTTACATTAATCGCTCTGAGTGTCACCACTTATGGAAGCCCTTGCGAGCTGGTCCCCTGGCCACCCGTGCCAGGGCTGCACCAGGGAGGTGGGCAGGCAGGGCTGGTTTAAATCCATCCTGCCTGATGGGCAGCCAGATGTGTCCTTAGAGGGACCTTTGGACTGAACCAGCTGTCAGATTGGGTGCACAGCTGTCAGCCAGGAGACAAGCCCAGCTCTGCATTTTACAAATGCTTAAAGATACCCTTTTTTTTTTTTTTTCAGTTTTTCTTTTTAACTTCATTATTCAGAGTTTTTATGTGTAAAAAATATACTAGCGTCTATTTGTCTATTTTTAGTTTTCCTTTTCCACAAAGTCACAATCACAGCCCTTGTTAGGTGAGCCTGGATCAGCAGGAGTTAAGCCAGAGAGCAGAGCCAATGCTCGGTAGCTACTACCCAGTAGCAAATAGTGCCCAACTAATCGTGCATCTGCAAGGCATTACTTCCTAATGAAGTAATGATTTCCTTAGGGAGATACATGTAGGACAGCAATAGCTCGTGTTGCTACTGTAGCATTCCTAGCGAAGCTCCGAGCACCTGCTAGCTCTACCACGTCGATCTGATTAATTGATACCACACGGGATTATTTGGGAACATGACTTCTCTTCCATAAACTGCCCTAAATCCTTATTTTCTCTTTCTGTACCAAGCAGCGTTAGATGGGAATTCTTGGCAAATCCAACGTTGTTTTGGGTAGCTGTGAGATTGAAGGGCCAGTGTTGACCTTGTAACCGTCCTTTAGAGACTAATGAATCATCTTTTGTTGGACAGGTCACGGCTTTTAGGGGGATTTCCAGTTTGCGACAAGAGATGGGCACTACGTAAGTGCAGGAGTGGGTGTGCTGCTGTGGGCTTCTGTCCAGTGCCACCATTTGGGCACATTCCAGGGAAGATCACAGCCAAAAAAAGAAAATTCTGAGCTGTTCCTAGCTCCCTTTAGCTTAGTGTGTGTGCAGTGGAGGGCTTATATTAGAGAAAATGCTCTGGCAATGGATCAGGAGATCCGTACAGTTGGTGGACACGATGAGCTTCAGCACTGTGGGCTTTTGGTCTGATATAATCGTTACTGGAGTGTTATTTGCCCTTTTACAGGGTATGAGTGTGCCAGTTTGAATTTCTCATGCGTCTTTGCTGAAGGTTTAACTGAACATCATTTGCAATTCAAGTTCTTTAAACTCTAGGCTTTGGCAGCCTTAAAATGTTATTTGTTTTTAAATAGACATTAGTGCAGGAGTAATGCTCGCAGGCCTCGGGCCTGTGCAGTGTCCTAGCGCAGCGCACGCTCCCGCTCCGCACCAAGGCAACGCTCCCGCTCCGCACCAAGGCAACGCTTGTTGGCCAGACTTCACTGTCAAGGGAGTTTCCGATGTGTGCGTGGTCTGATGAGTCTGCTACCCGCTGCCATCAGTGGGATTGCTTTATTAGGTGTGATTGATAGAGAGATTGCTAACTGACTTGAATTCTGATTAATTTCAAGGTGCTTTTTGCCCCCTGAGCTCACTGTAGGAGGTGATAGCAGGTCAGGAATGTTCTCTTTGTGGAAGCAGCTCTCGCTGTAGAGCATGTGTGTAAACGTGGGCTGAAATCTGCTCTCAAACCTTGGTTGTATTCAGCACCAAGAATAAACTCCAGCGTCCAGCAGCCGTCTCGCTTGTACAACAGCTCGGGAACCGCTTTTGGCCCAGCCCGTTGTCCCCGTGACAGCCTGGCTCCATCTGGAAAGCGCGAGGAGACGGCTCTCTTTCAGGCCGATGCCAATGGCAATCAATCAGCCACGTGGCCAACAAGGCGCACTGGAGGAAGAGGAGGGCGGTCCGTAGTGACCATGTCCTTCTCCGGTGGCAGTGACGGCGTGCCGGGAGGCTGGTCCCACCGAGTTGTTTTCCTGGGTACGGAGCTGGGGGAGACACAGCCCAAACTGCTCCGGCTGCTGCCTGGATGCAGAAGAGAGATGTCAGAAACACTTTCTTGTGCAGACGAGGTTGTTAGGCCGGGCTGTAACACATAAACGGGCCAGATTCGATTCCTTTGAAGTCAGTGGGAGCTTTGCCATTAATTAAATAGCACTTGCTTTTAATTGGAACGGCTTTCTCACTCCTTTCTAACAAATTGTCTAGTACTTAAAACAAATCTGTCACCCTGTTGCTCAAGCGGGGAATGTTTTCTGACCGTGCGAGCAGGTTAGCCTTCAGGTGAAGTACATTTTCCAAACAGATACAGCTATGTCTTTTGCCTGCAAGGCACGTGTCGTGGCTTTGATGTTGTGATAATCTGCTGTAAATATTTATTTTCCAGTAAATATACAGAAAGGAAAAAAAAAAAACTAAAAAGAGAAGGGGATGAACTGTTATGTTTTTCTTCTCCTGACCTCCGAGGTCACTTCAAAATGACAGAGAAGGACAATTGTTTAGAAGAGAATGCATTGAAATGCAGTCACTGATAAACATTGCCTTTTAACTGGTTTACTCATTATCAGTCGTACCTCCAAGAAAGCTCTACGTGTGTTTACTAAGAAAGGATTTACTTGCCTTTCATCACTGCCTTCGTCTCAGCCAAGTCGCCCCAACTCCTTTCTATCTACAACCATGTAAAAAAACGACATGTGGAAGAGCAGCTTCAAAGGAAAACTGGTCCTACATGGCTGAGCATACCAGTACCAGTACTTTTATGATTCCTCATTGAAATGTAACAGGATGGTTTGTTACCAAGCACTGCTTTGAAATCTGCTTGTCTCTGCACCAATTCCTCAAAACCAGAGCATTGGTCGGTTTATCCGCTAATGTTTTTGGTGTCTGAGACATGACGGACACTGTGTAAGTAACAGAATTACTCTGAACACTCAGAGCTGCAAGTCTAATTCCAATTTCATGTTTTGTTACAAAATTTCAGAGCGCATTTTTTGTGAAAAATACTGGTGTCCCTATCCCATGTGCTCAGGAAGTGGGCTTTTCCTGATGGAAAACCCTTCCTTTCCAAGGGAAAAAGGACAATGTTTTTGCACAAATATGAATGAAACTTTAAGTTTAGTTTGCACAAAGATAGAAATACGTTTAAAACATTTACACCTTGAAGACAAAAGTGAAAGGTTACAATTATCTGGACTACAATATTTATGTTTTTTTTAAAAGAGAATATTGTAAAACCTTCAGAAATGTTTCGTTTTGTTTGCAAGCCATGAGCCCAATTACTCTGACGAAGCGCCTGTGTTCTGCATGGGTCAGATGCGATATGTCCAAACAACTACATTGGTTTGGTTTTTGTCCTGGTGACTAACAGCAGACCTTTTCCACTGAGTTCTTTGCCTTTTTGTTCCTGGAGCTCTGTGGCAGCCACTGTTCTTCTGCTCAAGCATCTAGACATCTTTTGCTAAGTTGCTAAAAGGTTCTGGGGTTTGTTATTGATGTTGCATCACAGAAGTCCTGATGTGAAGTTAGTTCCACCGAACATCCCCTTAAAAAAAAACCCCACAAAACAAAGATATGGCCTGCCCTACTCCCATAAAAACTTCTTGCTGCTGTCTTCCTTCATCCATCGTTGTTACTGCGGGAGCAGCCATGGACGTGCCTGCTCCACTTTCTGTGCTGCTGGCCCAGGAATCGAGGTGGAATATCTTTGTGGGATCTCAGATTTCGAAGAAGAGATTAATGTGGCTTTAAATGAGTTTTATAGATTTATAGGTTATTTTTGCATATTATGAATGTGAGGTCACACTTGTGAATGAGAATGTTGGTTTGGTTTTTTGTTAATATACATTGGGAATGTATTTAGCAGCATGCTGTTCTATCTACATACGAGCCTGGAATGGATGGTGCTGTTCCTGCAAGAGGGACTGGGATCTTCAGGAGTCGTGCCAGGAGCACAGCTTATGAAATACTTAAGGAAATCAAAGCAATTAACATTTAAATCCAGATTTTGTGGAGAAGCATCCTTGTCTCTCAAACTCTTCTGTAAGAGCTGGATGAGTTTTAAACGTGACATTTGGTTCACAGGTTTTGTTGGAGCTTGCGTTGCCTCTCCATCCTGAGGCCGCCTGTGAGTTTGTTTCACCTTCACTCATACACTAGTTACTGCCTGATGAGTGATGTGTTTGTAATTTTTTCTGTTCAGGGGGAGGAATAAGGGGATGACTGTCCTCAGATGGTAGAGGCGGCTGTCCCAAAGTGACCTTTTAAGCACAAGCAATAGGAAGAGCACCCTGGAAGCTGCTGGCTTTTCAGTCTATAAATGTCCTTCTCTTTTTCCTGAACAGAAACACATATTCTTCAAGTGTATTCCCACCAATTTATACAGAAACACAGAAATCTGGAAGAGCAAATTAAGTGTTTATCTTGCAATCTCTCCCCAAGAGTTTTATTCCTTTAACCCAGGTGGACCATTTCTCATTAACTACGCAGATGACATTCAGACTGCGAGCAGTGAGATAAGAACCATGATCTGATAGTCAAAGATATGAGGACCACTGGTGATATTAATATCAAGAACTTTTTGTTTTGTTTTGTTTTTTAAAAATCAGATTCCTTATTTACATTTCAAAGACCTGCTTCTATTAATCTTAACACTAAATCACTTCTGACTTTGGCGGGAGAACTGCCTGACTTTAACTATTAAAACACGGATTATCTTGGTGGCAGCTCTGACTCCGCAGATGCCTGAGCCCCGGAGAGAGTCCTGCCCGCCATCTGGCCAGGCGTGGCAGGCGGCTGGGAAGCACTTTGGTATTCCATAATGAATATTCATTTCAGTAGAAAAACGCCAGAGCTGTCAGGGAGGTCCCCATGCCCACTGGGTTTGTTGTTGCCGTTTTCTCCATCACAGAGCACCCTTCACGCCGTCACCTGTCACGAGAAGGTGGTGGCTGTCCGGAAAGATCACACAGAATCTCTGGGAATGACTGTAGCAGGCGGAGCATCTAACCGGGAATGGGATTTGCCTATCTATGTGATAAGCGTCGAACCTGGAGGAGTTATCAGCAGAGACGGCAGGATAAAAACAGGTAAAAAGAGGGGCTTTTGAAAGCCCACCTTAACTCAAAGGCTTCCTTTGAAAAACAGAGGGATAGTGAAAGAGCATCCCACCCTGACATCTTCAACCACCCCATAGATTTTGGGATGTGTCAGACTAGAGGATCTCAAGTCAGCAACCAGAAAATGTATAATATGCAGCAGTAACCACCTCTGTGAAGTGGGATGTAGGCATATTCTGGTAGCCGAAAAAAAACCCAAAAACACCAAAAACCCCACAGTTTTTCACAGGAAAATGAGCTCGCACCAACATCTCCTAACTGCCGAAATCTTCGTTGTGCAATCTGCATGGGCTTTTAATGTACATTTTTGTGCTTCTTTGTCGTATCATTCATGGCTTTGAAAGAAATATACAGGAGCAGAATTCCCATCATATATGAAGCAACGTTAGTGCCTTCTGGCTCAAGATCAGGTTGGAAAACATTGGCTTCATAACTCCACTTGGCTCTTGATGTAATAGAGTGATAAAATTAATAGCTTCTCCCCCTCTGCATGAATAAGCCTTTAGAGTACGATGAGGAGCATGTTTTATCAGTGGGTTTCGTGGGAATAGGTAGGCAGTCAAGGAATGGTGAAACTCTCGGTTTTCAGGATGTTACGTCTCCAAGAGCCAAGTACCGGGGTACCCTGCATCCAGCAACCACACAACTCTCCATCCCCTTGCCCTTCATCCCCGACGCTCAGCCTCAGCCCAGAAGCTGGAGGGAAATCCTGAGCGCGAGGGAAATAAAGGCACACAAAAGCAGGACAGAATACCTGCAGCCCAGCCGAGCCCCAGGAGCCGGGGTCACAGCGCCCGGCACGCGTGGGAACCTCCCCTTTGCGGGAGCTACGGCTGCTCAGCAAAACCCATGTAAGAACATGGCAACAGGAGCAACCCAGCAGCTTTTCCCCTTTCCCCCTGCTGAGAAGCGACTGCCTCTCAGTGGGATACATTTTCCAAAAAAATATATGCATCATGAGGCAGCATGGAAAATTCAGCCTAGTTAACTTGATAAAATTAGAAACAAATGAATACGTGATGCTATAACTGCGCCATAAGCCTCCACGGTTTAGAGCAGCCCCTTAGGCTGTTGTCTCTCTCATGGGGGCAGACCACGAAGAAGAGGTTAACGTTCACGTCGCGCTGCCTGGAGTGCTGGGAAATACAGCCCCTGCCCGGAGGAGCGTCCCGGCGAAGTGCAGAGGGCACCCAGGGAAGGCCTGGCGTTGGAGCCTGCCCTGGAAGCAGCCGGAGCGCTTGGCGCCGTGGCCGCTTGAATGACATTAATGATGCCTTTATTGTTCTCCCTGTAGTAATTGAGGTCAGCTTTGCATTTTTCTCAGAAGCTGCTGTGCCTACATTATAAATAAGGCACACAGAAAGATGCTTTGGCTCGGGGCCGTTCAAAGAGGCATTAACATTAAAATAATAACGCGTTATTCCACAAAGCAAACTTCGCAAAGAGCCAGCTGGAGCTCAGTCCTCAGTTTAGGGAGCGCTGGGGGAAAACCACCTTCGAGCTTTCAGGTTTCAAGCTCAGGTTGAGTACCAAAGCTATTAGCTGGAAGTGGGCTTCACAGACCTGGACTAGCATCAGGTGCCCGTACCAAAGCTTGTTGGTAGCACAGGACCCCGGCTGTGCCGTTTGGCTCCAGCTACAGCACGTAACATGACAAGAAACCAGGACCAAAGCCTCCAAAGCCCGGCGATGCTCCTGTGTACGGGGATTTAGCCTCTTCCCTCATGCCTGGGGCGTGCTTACCAGCATATGCTTCACATCCACGTTAAACGGTAGGATTAACAAACAGCCTCACCAGGCAGCAAGCTCTTGGTCCTGGCATTGACTCGCTTGTTCGTGGGGGTGGGGAGAGGGTCCTCGAACCACTTGCAGGGTTTTTTATCATCCGTTTTATGTGCCTCAGGTGACATCCTCCTGAACGTGAACGGGATCGACCTGACGGGGGTCAGCCGGAGCGAGGCCGTGGCCCTGCTGAAAAACACCAACTCGTCGGTGGTGCTCAAAGCCCTGGAGATGAGAGCGTGCGACGCCCAGGAGGAGCGGGGCCGCCTGCCGTCCCCTGAGGCCACGTGGGCCACCTGCGAGAGCAGTGAGTGGTCACCGTCCTGGGTTATGTGGCTGGGGCTGCCACGGTAGGTCCACAGATTGCATCCTCTTGTTGAAGGGGAGTGGGAGGAAAGATTTGTATTTTCTGGCAATTCTTTCTTTTGGCTTGATTCATTGCACTGACATCTTAATTAAATCCAGGCTCTGTCGCAGACTTGACTCTAAATACCTCCCTTTTGTAAACGGGTGTGCGCACATGGAAAAATAGACACGTAGATCCCCGTTGCAAGGGAGGAAAAGATCCTGAATTGTTCCAGTCTCGAAAACATACCTGGCACTTAGGGAGTGAAAGGCAAAGCTTGCAGGGATACAGGAGCTTGCTGAAACCAGGGTCTCGGCTCGACCACCCTGCAGAAGGCAGAGCTACCCCTCCCACGGCTCTCGAGCCCTCCTTCTTAGCCAAATCCAGCCGATTTGTTTGACTTTGCCCAGATGTTGCAAAGCGCGTGCAGTTGGCCGGTGTCTCCGAATCACCTCTTTTAACCCCACCCCCGACTGGAAGAAGTGCATTTGTCATACACAGGAAGCAGCTGTGTTGCCATTGCAGCAAGGATAATAAGAGCCACGTCGCATGTCGTTAAGCTCTCTCAAGCACGCTCGCTGTGCAGGGTGTATACCTGCAGCTCCAGCGACGTTTTGTACAGTGTTAAATAAGGACCTGGGGTGAACCTGTGAAGAGGCGAAGCTAGCACCGCACAGGTGAAGTTGGTATTCGATTTTAAGGAATGAAGAATTCAGCTCGCAGGTTACTTTTGCCCATACTCCTAACCCTGGCAGCAGTTCAGAGTGTTTTTTCTCTTTTACGGGAGGGCACGGAAAGACGGTCTGCAGAACAGGTGGGCTTTTGCTCTAAGCAGCGTTTTAGGACTTCTCTCCATTTCCCAGTCTCACATACCAGGTTAGATGTTTTCCCTCCTTCTGGCTTGAGCTGGTTTGAGCTCGTTCACCTTGCAGCAAGGTCTGCTGTGAAGGCCAGATGTGTCCCAGGGCTTGGTCTGAGGTTAACGACTGTGTAACATGTGCTGGAGTACTGCAAGAGCAGGAGGCAGGCTGTGCGTGTGTCACGCACAGATGAAAGGTTCCTCCTCCAGTGGAGAGAACTACATCCTTATTCCTGTGAAAGAAGAGCAGTGAAAAAGAAAAAGCAGTAAAGGGCTGGCCCATAATTTTCTGCCCCAGGCAACGGTAAACTTTTCTCACCCAGTCTCGCTGCAGGCAGGCAGGCCCAGGGAGGTCCTCATTCCCGCTCGCTTCTTCTGCACCCCGGAGCTTGACCAGCTACGCACCAACATGAAGGCACTAGAGCACAGGTAACGCTCCCAGCAGAGAGAGGGCAGGCAGGCTCGAGGTGTTAGAGCTGCTGCAATCTGCAATGCTGAGTCTTGCCTCCCATCACCACCCATTGCTGGATGGGCTGAAACAATTGCACCCCACCTTCCCTGTGCCGTATAGAAAAGCTGAGCTGCCTGGGCATCATCTTCTACCCACAGCTGCCTGAAGTCCTCACGTCCTCAGCAAGGTGGTGGAGATGAAGCACAGAGCTCTGCAGTACTGTGGACTTGCACCCAGGGTTCACATCAGTCAGTTCTGCTTTGAAGTTTGGGAAGAAAAGGTGGTTTTTTTCCCCCCCATTTTAAAAGCAGTCTCTAAGCTCGTTCTGTTCCTCCCCCTGCTCTCTGAAGGCTGCATGTGTGAAGCCATTCCCAGCCCTTTGGTCTGAAGGAAAACCATCCCCAGCATCAGCAAGGCTGCAGACAGGGGCTCGTTGTGACTCTGTCCCCAGCTGTGACCCCGTGCGCAGAGCACAGCGGGGCCGAGGCAAAGCAGGGGGACTGGTGTGCCGAGCTGGTATGCTGCTCTGGACATCAGATGAAGACAGGGACCAACGCTGATTAGACCTGACAGTAACAAGAGTGCTCTGCATCCTTATCAGCTTGTTGGCTGAGTAGGGGTGGTAGGATCAGGTTTGGGTTGCTCACTAGGTATTATCAGACCCTTCAGTCTTCCCTGGCGTGAGTGTGCTCACCCTCTTACTCTTGCACTGAGTCTCCAGGGCCCACACCAGACATCTGGAAGTCCTTCAGCAAGTTCTCTCACCAGGACGTGTATCGCATTTACTCATTTCCCTCCAGTCTGAGCATTTAACCTTTCCCTGTCTGGCTTTCAGTTTGCTTTTGGCAAGGACCACGTCCCACTAGACCTCAAGGTGTTGCCAGCAGCCTCTCACGCTTTCTAGGCTGCTACAGAAAATTATTCTCTGTCCAAATACACGTCTAACAGGTCCATCTTGGTAAAGATGCCTGATGTGCAACTATGGGGCAAGACGGTGAAGATTCACCTATCTTAATTAAAACTGATGACATTAGTAGAGCCATACCATTTATCAGAGGGACTGCTCCAAGGCATGTAAGTTTAAGAACGTTTGGTACAGCTGATGGAAAAGCAGAAATGTCAAAACCACAACTATACAGGATCATGCAAGGTATTTGGGAAGATGGACAGGGTGGGAAACACCTACGTAAGGAAAACTGAACAAACAGAAAAGGTGGTAACACTGGTAGGCTAGGAGCAGGTACGATTGAAAAAAAAAAAAAAGGTGGCTGGATGGTGGAATCTTTAAATTCCACCAAGAAGGGAAAGAAGTGGCTCTAGACCAGCCATGGCAGCGCAGTGTGAGTATCTGCTCACAGCAAGCACAGCGGGGAGCACAGAGACAGCCTGACATCGTGGCTTAGAGCAGGACACTTGGGCTGAGGAAACCAAGAGAGGAGAGTCTTTCCTTCCATGTTCAAAAAACACAGAGTTTTGATGAAAATCCTTTGAAGGATGGTCCCATAAAATGTGCTGAGTTGAGGTAAACGCTCGAGGATGTCGACAGACCTCTGTCCATGACTTATGAAGTAGAAAACAGGCAAACATTAATAATAGCTACATGATCAAGCGTGCCTTTCTCACTTTTGAGGCTGGTGTGATGTAAATGCCAAATTCTCTACTAGCACTGAACTTGCCCCTTTCCCAAGGACCGCATACACATCGCAGCGATGGCACAAGTATTGAGACTTAGGGAAAGACACCATTTTCCTGGATCAAGTCTGTCGCAGCAGAAATCAGACAGGTTATCCGATTCCTCGCTCCAAAGCCTTGGAAAAGCCGTCTTGCATAATTTAACATTCGCGGATCTC
Organism: Dromas ardeola; assembly: GCA_013398915.1. Lineage (NCBI taxonomy): Eukaryota > Metazoa > Chordata > Aves > Charadriiformes > Dromadidae > Dromas > Dromas ardeola. Next base: position 614,802 of record VYZM01006123.1, read on the forward strand.
ACTTACATTTCAGCCCTTTTCTTGTGAGATCTCAAAATTGGCCTCGGTCACTTTTGCACGGCTTGATGGTCCATAAACAACTCCTCCGTTCTTTCTGCAGTACAATCCAATACGCGGCGGTTATAAAACGGATGCACATGTGCATCTGACATCTGTCAAAACTTGGAGGGCTGGGCGTGGGGAGGAAGCCATGATGCAGGACCTCAAGCATTCCTGCCCCAAGAACTTGTTTCAGGGTAGCTAATTTAATTGCTTCTTGTTGAGGAAGACAGGTCTCCTTTATTGTCGGAGGGAAACGTTGTTGAGGCGTGCACAAAGGAAGTAATGCGGAGCAGATGGTGAAAAGCCTTTGCCCAGCCCCGTGGTGGTTGTTCTGCTCTTGCTTGTTTTCCTGCTCTCCTTTCTTTGCCCTCCTCACATTTTTCCCCCGCCCCGTGCCCCGCTAGCGCTTAAAAATGCTTTATAGATCATCCTGTCATAACATTTACAAACATTAGCACTTCGCACGAGTGCTTTCCTTCATCTGCAAAGTGCGACGAGAAAGACAGGAGGTGGCCAAAGTCGTTCCGCAAACCAGAGGTAGAACCGGAGGTAAAACGTGGAACTAGGAGAGAAACTCCCCCAAATTAACTCCATCCAGGCTGGAGGGCTCTGATGGGAGTAGTTCTCAAATATTACTGTACTCCATGGCCAGTCATCTACCCTAATGGGGCAGGGGGAGGGACTCATGATTTTCATACCTGTTATTGCTGAAGTCCTCCTGAAGCCAGGCTGGTTTTGATTCCCAGAGCGTAAGGCCACTCATGCTTTGCGAAAAGCAGGGAATTGCACATTTAACTACTTGAAGACAGGCACTTTTAAATTCCTCTTGCAGCAGTAACCGATGCTCAGTTGTAGTATTTCCTACGACAGCACCCTGTGTCTAGACACTGTTTATCCTGAAGCCTTGAATCTGAGGCAAGTTCACACATAAATTACTCCTTGTCCTCAGCTTTCGGAGTATTTTACAGATCGAGGGAGAAGACTGCGAGCCGCTCTCTTCCAAGGCAGAAGACGGTTCTCCTTGGACCGGTTGCAGTTTAGTGGGTTATGGCAGTTTAACCGGGTCAAAACACACAGACCGGGGCTTTCGTTATGGCAGAGAAGTAATTGACTCAAACGCACTGAGCGCCTTCGGATGATGCAAGTACTTCATTTTCTCTCTGTGACACTTTCTCGCTTGTCTTTGTTACTGCACAGCCGCAAACAGACCCCAGTGAACGAACTCTTTGCTCCGGCAGAGCAGGCAGCTCCGCTTACACACCGAAATGTTTGGAGCAAGCGGTAACGGCGTCAGACATAGCTCAGATTTGCACAGGCCTGCCTCCCAGCATCCTTTCCCCCTTTCCGACAGCATTAATGGATGGTGCACTGCCGTGTTTATACCCTCTGTCCCACGGGATGCAGATAAGGAAACATCAATTTAAAGGCGTAAACACCACCTAGCCACTGCTGTTCTGTCAAGAGTCGATCTCTAGCTCTGGTCAGTGTGATGGGTTGGACTCGGCTTGCACCGAAGCTCAACATCCCCAGCAGGACGAGAGAAAATAGGAAAAACAAGAGTGAAAAAAACTTACGGGTTGAAGTAAAGACAGGGAAATCACTCTTGTGGGCAAAACAGCCTTGGCTTGGGGAATTTAACTTAGAACATTTAATTACCAATTTGGGTATTGGGAACCAAAGGTGACAAACATGTAAACACTTCGGAAAACGCCTTTCCCCCCTTTTTCCCACAGCCAGCTTCACTCCAGCACCTCTCCTCCCCCGTCCCTGGTCTCCGCTGCCTTGTTGTCACAGCAGGTGACACCCGTCCCTTCGGTGAGGGGACCGGCAGCGCAGGGGGACGGAGTCAGGATGGAGTAGTTTCTCCTGCTCCTTACTTCCCATGTGTTTCCTCCGCTCTGGCAGAGAAAACAAACCTAATGCCAGTATGCCGTGTCTATTCTACTTAAACTTAGCACACGCTTTGACAGCAAATACGTATTTCTGCTTTCTGGACTGATGGGGACCGTGTAACTGACAACCTTACAGGCTGCATGTACAGAATGCATGCAAGCCTTGTTTGTCTTCACTGCCCTTTCTTCTTCTGTCTTCCCCTGCTCGGCTTTTTCTTTTCTAAGGCATTAGGATTTAGCTGCTCACCTTTCACTTTCGGCAACGTCCTCCTTAAGGCAGCAAACAGAGCCTCCTGCCCCGCCCCCCCCCCAAATCAACACTAGGTAATAGCACTACCGGCTGAATCCTGGCATCGCTTGGTCATGACCTTGATAAGTACCATCAAACACAGAGGGTTTAAGTGATTTTGCACATTGAAGAAGTCCACAGATGGTAAAGCAATAATGCCTGGCTGCTGAGGAAAGAGGAAACGTCACCTGTTTCTTACATTAGCAGCCAGTGAATTCTTGTGCAAATATTATGTACCTACCCTCCTGGCAGCAGGTGAATATTTGTAGGTCCCGAGGGACTAATCTAGCATTGCTATAAAGTCCTGCTGTGAAACACAGCAAGAGCATTATTTGACAAATAAAAGCTTAAAAAAGCTGGACACACTGGCCTTTAAGATGCATTTATGATAAGTAACTTACCTTTTTATAGAAGAAGTGTCAGCCGCTTCTTAGAAACCTGAAGTGTTTGAAGGGAGCTTGTAGCAGTTCCGTGCTGTAGATCAGCCTATCCTTTCAGATTTGGAACAGCCAAAGGGTTTTCAGGCTCTTCAGTCGTTCCTGGGTACACCGATAATGATGAGTGGGTTAAGTACTAAGCACAGAAATCTTGGTTGCTCTGTAGCTAATGAAACTCATCTTGTTTTTTCCTGCTTGGTTAAAAAAAAAAGCACAAGGCAGGTATTCAGGTTATTAATGTGCTCAGAACAATAGGCAAGGCGTAAGAATCTAATAACCTTACTACTCCCGCCTTCCCCTGTTCCTTGTTTCAGCTAAGCTTTGCCTCAGCATAATTTTCAGTATCATAAAATAAATGTGAAAGGCACAGGAAGAGACGGATTTCAGCCCTCTTACCATAAAATACTGCGTTAATGGTTATAGTGAGGACAAGGTGTCTTCTTGACAGCAGTCTCAGCACTCCCAAGCACTGACGGACATGGACAGGCTTCTCTCCTCTTCCATGCTGCGACTTACCACATTCCTTGACAAGAAAAGCTCAGGATCCCTTCTTCCACTGGTCATCTCTGTGATTTTGGGAATTCTGGCTCATTTCATTGGCCTTGAAATTTTTTAGCTTTGACATGCACCACAGTAATAAGTCACTGGGCAATACAAGGTAGATGAAACAACCTCTGGAATGATGGTTCGCAAATATTAAATCCAGTCTCAGTTAAGTGTTTTTCTCCATCACTTTCAATTGGATCATTTCCATTAAGTTTTACTCTATGAAACAGTTTATTTAATATTTTAACCCCAAGATTAACCTAGTAATTTTACTTTTAAGATAACTGGTTGTGGAAAGCAGCAATACAAAAAACCAGAAGGGAAGTGTAGGTGTCTACTGCAGTGGAGCTTTGGTGCTATTTTACATCTTCAAAACACGCTACGGGTGTATGAAAAGGCAGATTCATCATTAAGGATTCATCAGAACCTAAAGTTAACTGCAAGACATTTAATTAGACTGGTTCGTTTCAGGTATTTGTACAGCTGCAAAGAAATAGTATTACGAAGAAACACATCTGGAAGTCTTGGCTTCAGCATCGTAGGAGGTTATGAAGAACATACTGGGAACAAACCATTCTTCATCAAATCCATTGTTGCGGGAACACCAGCATATAACGATGGCAGAATTAGGTAATGATAACTATCTAATGAAAAGTAGCATTTAAGTAAGTCTTTCATCTAGTTCATTTGGGTTTCTTTCTAAACAAGTTTCCATGAAGACAGTGTAGGGGGAAAAAAGGACTCACTGATACGGAACTAACTCTGACAGATCTGGCAATAGGACGTGAGCGTCCTGAACTTTCATAGATCTTCCTTCATAGTGGAATACTATCAGATGTCTAGCAATCACTAGTATACGAATAAGTATAAAGATAAGTCAGTTTGATCTCCGGCGTAGTACATGCCAGCACACAGCAGCTTTCCCACCTCCCCAGCCCCAAAAAAACCTCAACCAACCAACCAACCGGCCACCTTCCCTGCAAACGCCAATACCATTTAAGACCGTAAATGCAGAATTATGGAGCAAACTTAAATCAATTAAGAAGTCTTAAAACATAGTTTGTTCAGAGCACGGATCATTCCCACCTGAAAGAACTATATCCTATTTTTTTTTCAAATAAATTATAAAGTTGTAAGAAAACAAACAAACAAAAAAAAACCCAAAAAACCCAAATGAAGTTTAAACACCTGCTTTATTCCCTTACTCATGAACCATGGTTAGCCACAGAAGGAATAGCAAAACTCATTTCTACCCCTTCCTCCCAGCTTAAGGCCATGCTTTGGCATTTGCAAGTGCTTAAGATGAGAAGTCACCTTGTTTAATTGTTCTCTCATCTTTGTCTTTGGTTTTTCAGATGCGGAGACATCCTCCTTGCCGTCAACGGCAGGAACACATCGGGAATGATGCATGCCTGCTTGGCAAGGATGCTCAAAGAACTGAAAGGAAAAATTACTCTCACAATTGTGTCCTGGCCTGGCACTTTTTTATAAAATACGGAGAGTATAACAAGTAATTTAAAGCGGGGGAAAAAAAAAAGGAACGTCAGTCTTCGCTTTTTTGGGGGGTGAAGTATGTGTTTATAAAGAAAAGGTTTGTGAACTTTCAACCTGCATGTCAAGAAAAGTCAAGTTTAGGCAAAGCAAGGGCACCTGTCAGAAAAATCACTTCAGAGTGATTTAAGCTACAGACTTAAGTCTTTCCTTCCCTGTGTTCTTAAGGTTTTTTTGTTGTTTTTTTTTTATATATATATATATATATTTAATGCATTATAATAATAATGAAATTTAAGGAGCAGCAGCTCCTATTCACCCACTTTATTTTAATTTACAAAAAGAAATCCTTGAATAACTTGCGGAAAAATTTCTTGCAATTTTTCTAGTTGCAAAAAACCAGGTGAAGGTTTTTATCCAACACAATAGTAGCACTTTGATTATGTGTATTTTTCATGGTCAGCATGAAGCTGGTATTTTCAAGACTTTCAAGTACTGTTTGTTAGTCTGTAAAACTGTGAATTAAATTTCCAAAATAATTAAAAATAACTGTAACTGTGTACTTGTACAGACATTATTTTCATCGAAAACCAAACGAGCTAATTTCCCTGCTATGTTTCGATTAATACTCTTAAATCTAGGAATTTTATATAGAATTATTGTTTTCAAGGAAGTACACTGCACCCCGCTAATACCATCAATTAAGTCTTCTAAATAGCACCCTGACAGGGCAGTACAACATTTACAGGACTGCTGTGCCAATCGCACTTGATACTGTTCTGGATGGAGTAAATCTGAAAGTGATGATGGCCTTGTATTTTTCTTAAAATAGTTGTTTGCCTTTCTCTGCAAATTACCCGTGTTCCAAAGTCTTCTTTTTCAACTCACAAGTTGGCAATGGGAGGAGGATATGCTTGTTAATCTTTATCATGTTAAGGACAGCTCTTCCCCTAGAACAAAGACTAAAATGAACTTTCTCTTAAGCCACTGGAAAGCAGCAGGCATGATTATCCAGCTCAGCTCACCCATATGCACCCACACAAACCAGACATAATTATCAAGTGTACGATCACCACACTCAGTGTTCCATCAGACTAAGAACAATCAGCACCTTTCCCAGATTTCCTAAATTTTTTTTTCATTTCACCTTAGTACAAGGCTCTTGAAGAGTCTGCAGTTCCTGCCTGTCCCTGTAGTGAAGGATGACCTTTTCAAATATGAACTCCAAAAGCTATACTAAACCCACACTATTCCAGATGTTGGTATATAATAAAGGGAATGCACATTGTTTCTAAAGTCAGTAAAACAATTACCTTCCTACTGGCTTATGAAAAAAGGAGACGATTTAATACAAAGAATTTAAGCCCTAGGTATATTGTAAGAGCATAAGCCTCTAGCTGTAAGACGTTTTCTCACTGTTTCTTGAAAGACAAAGTCAGGCCAGGAATCTTAACATGAAAAATTCATTCTTTTATTTTCAAAAAAAACAAAGTAACCTTTGATTTCAAACTAACAGAACAGGATTAAGAGCAAATTATTTTAATACCCAGAAAAATAACAAGATTTATAGTAATCTATTTCTGGCACTAATATATATGCAAGTAGGCAAAAAAATCACACAAGCCTATTCCACAGGGGCAGCTTCAGTGTTTTCCTGTTCAGGAGCAGGTTCACCGCTGGCTTCTTTTCCTTCTTTGCTTCTTTTGGATTTTTTGTGTTTGTGCCTTCTGTGGCTGTCCCCTTCTTCACTGTCATGACGACGTCTGCTGTTACTAAATAAAGAGAGAGAAAAAAAAAAATACCTCAAAAAATTGCACGACACTTCAGGCCCCATTTAATTAACAGAGGACCAAAAAACCAGCCTTTGCATTCGTATTTGAAAACTGGCACCCGCTCCTGTTCCGACCCATGTAGTATTTGGATGTCAGCACAGAATTGAATTTTTCATGGAATGGTACATACATCCACCCATCCTGTACTTTTTGTTGGGAAACTGGAATGATTTCTTTTACATTTGTAACTTACGTTCTAATAGCAATACTTTTAATAATGTCATGTCCCTATGGGCATCCCTTAATGGTTTACCATTCTTATTGACCCCGTTCCCTGGACTTAACCTTTATTTCTAACTTTAAAAGAATCAAGTTGACCAATTTCTATCAAGTGACCATGAGGATTATTTTACTTACTAAGAATGACTGTTGAGTTCTTACGCCAATGCTACCGAATGTCAGCTTCACTCCACTTCTTTCTGACCTACCATTTTTACCCTTCTTTCCCCAAATTCATAATTTCTGTTCACTAGCTAAGACTGTCACATACATTATTCAATATGAAGTTACCTGGGGCCAACATCACTTCTTGTCTGACCACATTTTATATGGCAGACTTGTTCCAAGTAGTACATCTAAGTGTTTACAGTCTTTCCACAAAACTCCAGTTTGTTTGGGGTTCTTTCAAAAACTTACTTTATTTTTTTAAACTGTTCAAGTCTTTCATATCCTATTAAAAAAATCAAACCTTCGAGATGACTTGTGTCTAGTCTCTTCTTTCTCTCTGTGTCTCCTGTCTCTGTGTCGGTCTTCTTTCTCTCTACTTGTTCTATGGCGGTCATAGCCTCTTTCTGCATAGTCTCTGTATCTGTATCGTTCTTCATCACTGATTAAAAAAAGAAGATATTTTCAGGAAAGCAGTATATATATATTAAAAAAAGATAAATTCTTACACATTCTCAAGATAAATAACAGAAAAACTCAGTGTGGCTTCTGGGTTTCCAAATGAGATCCACAACATATGCTAAAAGGACATTAAGCTCTTCACTTTACACACTAGACTTCTGCGGTTAATGTAATTTTGAAAGAGGATTGTTCAATAAAAATGGAAGGAAAGAAGAATATAACGGTGTCACATTAAAGTTTATTACCACAAGTGCTGCCCTGCCACAGTCCTGGTAAAAACCCCTAAATATTAAAAGCTATGCAAGAATTTAAAAGCTTTACTTAAGAATGTATTTTCCTATTTTCACTTGATGAAAAGGGCAGTTCTAAGAGCTTAGTGAAATTTTAAAAAAAGAAAATTAGAGCAGTGTCTACAGTTAGCCAACACCACCCAAATGCTGTATTAGCATAGCTTAAAAAGGCATGCTCGTTTAATTTCTCTACCAAGAAAATCCTACCCAGATATAGTGTCCAGTATCATTTGACAATAAGAGTTCAATACAAATGAATTTACTGTAACTATTCATGTATCACATGAAGTCTTTGTAACCATAGTTTGGAAGATCCCTACCAAGTCCTAAAGAAAGACACAATGTAACCAGGTTTTCTGAGGCATTAATTAAAACAAATAACAATTTAGATACTATTAAGCTGACAGAAGCCAAGCGTTTCATGCTTTCAGTCTTTAACAACACTTGCCATAAAAGAAAGACTCTTCCTGAGGACCCTGACAGCAGCAGAACAGAGCAGACAAGGTCACACAAGGAGAACAGCTCAAG
>VYZM01006123.1:623033-641575 GCA_013398915.1 Dromas ardeola
GGGAGAGGGAGAATTTGTGATCAAAACATTTTTCCCTGCCATAACTTGGATCCTGTGGCCATTTCCCAAGTGAAGACATTACATTACTGATTATTACAGCTATGCATGAAAACTCAGAAAAGCGTGAATGCCTGATGCAACAGCGCCAGTCTTTCTATGAAACTCTGTGTGATTATATCATGAAGCAAATTTCAAAAATTAGCAATTTAAGACACTGTAGAGAAGCATCAAACGCCCCACAGAAAATCCTGTTTTTTCTAAGGGACATCAAAAATATTCACACACCAAAACCAGGAAAACTACGGNAAATTACTGAAGAACTCAAAGTTATGATTTGTCACTAATATGGCTGCATTGATTAGTGTCTGTATTGTTATAAAACTCTTATAATATTTATATGATTTTATAAGGCACTTATAACTACAGATCTGAGTGTAAGCTGATCAAATCCTACAAAGTACTTTTGCGACAGATCAGAATCCCAGACTGGCTGAGGTGGGAAGGCATGACTGGAGGTCCTCTGGCCCAAACCCCTGCTCAAGCAGAGCCACCAGGACCAGCAGTTGCCCACGACCATGGATAAGTCGTAGCGAAGACTCGCCCAGCTCACGAAGCAGTTGGTTTTGCAGTTCAGAATGACAGTCCTCATTTGACCTAAGTCTGAAGTGTGTTGTAACTTGATGTGTAATAAAGCGGCACCATAAAGATAGCGCCTGGTGAAGTCTAGTTATAAATCTCAGTTTTAGGATATTAAAAAAAAAGTATAATGTTAAAAATTAAATTAAAATTAGGTTCCAAAATCTACCAAAAGTTATAACCAAAGGTTAAGTCTGGTTTGAACATAGGAAATTTTTTGTTAGATGTGGGATTCCTGTACTAACGCCCCTGTTAAGTGCTACTAGTGATCACAATTTTAGGAGCCTTACAGTTCTGCAGGCTTGCAGGGATAGGAAAAAGGTCGCACCAATTCAACTATAGTTTACTCTCAATATCCAATATTCCTACCCAGAACTAACACTTTGATGATCAGTATCTAATTAAAAAGTTAAAATGTGAAGCTCTACCACTGCCTTCTGATGAGCTTGCTGTAAGAAGTTAGATGACTACTTGTAGACTTATGGCTTGATTTCAAAGCTGAGATCCAAAACTTTTAACATTAACCCACATTAACCCACAGTCTGCATTTGCTCTGCTACACAATTTTTTAAAACACTCTAGAAAAGTTTAAAAATATTATTGATACTCCTTTGTAAACCTTATTTTGGCAAACTACTAAGGAACCGTGACAGCTTGTAAGTGTGCCTGAAAACAACCAACCTTTCTATAAGTAAAGCAAAAAATCAGTTTGCCAAGTCCAGTACGTTGGGAGCTTTCAGGAACAGGAAAAAATGCCATGTACCCTTAGTTACACCAGTGATCTTCTCCCCATTATGTATCTGGGCTTATGTTACAGTTATCAAAGCCTTCCAGGGGCAGCCTTGAGAGCACTACCACCTTTGACCTGTGCCCTCCTGACAAAGAAGCCCCAAACCAGTCCAATCCATTAAATCTTCATTCTCTACACCTTTGGTTACTTTTTCAAAACAGACTACAAGCTATTAACTTCACAAATCAGGAGACCTCACCTTTGGCAGAGATGCCCAGCTTCTGATATCTGTATTCAAAAATCTTTCCCATATATTCAAAAACCCTTCAACAAAGATTCACAAAAGGATTTATGCTGGAAGGGGCTTCGTGGAGATCACTTGGGCTAATGCCTCCTCAACACAGGGCTAACTCAGAAGTCTGGTCAGGTTGCTCAGGGTCTTGTTCAGTCAAGTTTTGGGTATCTCTGAGGCTGGAGATTTCGTGACCTCTACCTGCAACCTCTGTTACCACCTGATGACTCTTTTTGTGATTATTCTCTCCCTGCCTCTAATTGAAATTTCCCTTTCTGTGACTTTTAACTATTGTCTCTCATCCTTTCTCTGTGCACCTTGAAAAAGAGCTTGGCTCTATCTTCTCTATAACCATCCAGTAGGTGGCTGAAAATAGCCCTTAAAAACCCTCCTCATACTTCTCCATTCAAGCTAAATAAACTCGATCCCCTTCGCCCTCCTAACGACCCTGTCAGACCCCCACCGGTCTGTCAATATCTTCTTTGTCCTACCGAGGCTCCCAAACTGGGCACATTGTACCAAGTGCCAAATAAAAGGGGAATATCGGCATTCTCCACCCGAGAGCTACACTCTAATGCAGCTCAGTGCAGTGTGACCTTTATCACACACGGAGCGCCGAGTCCTGTTCAATTTGTTGTCCATCAGGACACCAAGTTCTTTCTTGTAAAGCTGCTTTCTAGCCAGACAGACCATCATCTGCTCTGCTGCTTCAGATTATTGGGTTCCATGAACTTAGACATACAGTTGTTGCGTTTTGGTTTTGTTTTTCAAATTGCTGAGGAAGAACCACAAAATGGTAAGGTATCAATCAAATTCCGAAGTTTACATTTTTAGTGGTAACTAATTGACTTGAAACTATCAAAACAAAAAAAGAAAACATAGTCTTTGCAGAAGAGACAGCAGTCCAAAAAGAACGGCATCTTCTCAAGGAGGGAGACTGAGATACATTGTAAAAATGCACAATTTCATCTGAGGATAGCAGGGTAAAGGTAGAACAGAATATAACGAGAGCTGAAGGTTAATTTTTAAACCACATTTTGATTATACTAATAGAATAAAAATAATTCCCATTTTCTTACCAATTTAAGAAGTACTATAGCACAAATACAGGCTATCTATCTGGAAAAGAAGTGCTAAAAAACATCGAAAGCAGTAATTTCTGAGCAGTAAAAAGCTAAATATGATGCTTACTCCAAATCCCACCACAGTATTGCTTAAACAAACGGAATTTAAATAAAAGTAATGCATCTGTGCAGCCTCTAGAGTAGTTCACGTTCTCTTCCTCGTAGCTTGTTTCGTTTTATTTTCTTAAGTGCACAGAATTGAAAATAAACCTTCTTGAAAAACATCGCATCTGCATGTTCTGTCTTAAGCCTCTCCCACCATCTCCGTGACTCCCAAACCAACTCATACTAGTTAAGGGCCTCCTGTTTTCTTACACAGCCATGTGGCAACAGCTTTGCTACAGATGGTGGATAATTTAGTCACATAAAAAAGTTGAAGCCTGCTCTTCCCCCTCCTTTACAGATAACTCTGGCAGCAGCACAGAGATTTCTCGAGGCCTGGAAGCTATTAAGGTTCATTTCAAGCACCCTTGAATGACCAGGCTTCTTTCTGGCCTTCAATCAAGCTGTCTGAGAAACAGATGTTTAGATTGGTCTTGAGTTCTCAGAAACTGACCCTGGAACACAGCACATGCACACGGGAGAGGACATCACCGCATCAGCATACATGGAAAATCCCTTGTCTTGCACCAAGTTTGGGTCTTCAGCTAACAATCATCTTGCGAAAAAATGTCATCTCTCAACTGAAGTAATCTTGACTCTGGGTGCTCTTATTCCCCACAGCATAAAACCACTGGTAAGAACAATCCGCCTAACAGCTAACATACATATTCTGCAAAAACTGAAACTTAAGGAAAAAACACTGAGAAAAGCATCAGGATGTTTGCCCCAAAATACTTAGCAAATAATGAGCAAAGTAAATTTAGATAAATCTGGCAAGCCAACAGACCTCTCCTCTCTGGAGTCACAGTGAGCTCAGCATTAAATGCTTTGTACCTGAGCACATGAACCACAGAAGAATTGCAGCTTTTTTTCTTTTTTTTTTTTAAAGTAATTAGGGTGTTGAAAGCCCAATAAAGTTATCTGCCATTATTTTCATCATCTGCCTGAAAATGGAAAAACGTTCTTGACCTTGCAATAATAGTTTTTAAAAAGATAGGACAGAGAATTATCCAGCTAGTGCTAATGACCAAACTCACCATTTTAGCAGCTAATAACACCATAAAGGTCAAACGTTGCACCGCATTGCTCTTAGTACTGAATTGACAACTAAGATTCATTTAGTACTTCTACAGGTTTTTCTAGAACTACTGATGTCAGAGAGAGCTGGATATCTCACTGATACACAGAGTTTAAATCACACCTTTAACCTGTAAAGCACTATGACCAGTTTGGATGTATACTGTTGTTTTTACACTTCTGGTGTACATTTAGGAATTTAATTGTAGTTTCCAAGAGAAAAGGGGGAAGGGGAGGAAGCCACACCCGCTAGCTCTTTGGAATATACAGCTGAACACTAAATTTTAATGTTGAAGAACACTATTTAACACAGACGCAGGGTTTTGAGCAGAGCTGCAGCGTGCTTAAGACATTTCACTGACCTGTTGAAGACACTTGGAGTTGGACTGTGATCTCGATCCCTTTCCCTGTCTCTGGTACGTTCTCGATCTCTGTCTCGGTCCCGCTCACGATCCCGATCTCGGGCTCGCTCTCTCTCACGTTCCCTATCCTTGTCTCTTCGTGCATAGTAATCCCACTGTTTGCTGGTGTCCATAAGACTAGACCACGAAGGAGCAGAACCTGCAAGGTGCGGAAAGGTGACTAAAGAAAAAGATGCGGGTATTAGAAAGAACAAAATCAGATACCATATGAAAACTGTAATACTACTTATGCATGAAAACAGAGACGTTTGTCAGCCTCCTGCAATGACATTTTTCAATCTTCTCCTTTTACATAAAAGCTAATTCTAAGCAAACTTCACATTTTTTCCATGATGCTAATAAAAGCCTCTGGCACTCATTTAAGTACTCATTATGAAGATGTACAGAACCAGGATATGCCACAAAGACCATCCCAATCCTTTAGAAAAAAAAAAAAAAAAATTGTGCAAAGATTTGCTGAAAGAATCTGATTTTATGTGGCCAAATGCCTTTGTTTTGGGGGAAAAACAAAACAAAAACAACCAGGAAACAAAACTGCCTTTGAAACTAAGTTGCTCAGAAAATGCAGTTCAGAAAAACAGGGAAAAAAGATGCTTCCAGCTCTTATATTTAGATGCTACTATTTTTATGTTTTGTCTTTTAAAATCATGGTATTTAAAATATAATGTTAGTTACAAAGTTCTCATTCACTAATTTATATTCTATACTGTGCTTTGCCATACTTTTCTTATTAGAGAATGTAACAGCAGCTTTAGAAATAAATTCCATAAATTCATACTGGGGAGAAGAAATAACGCTCCTGCTTATGCTTTGTAAGATACCATTTCTAATGAATACTCAGCACAACCGCTATTACCATTAAAATATAATAGTTTCAGAAAATTAAGCATATTATCTCCATCTAAAAGATAATACGCTTAAGAAGGAAATCACAACACCATCTCACAACCTTTTTAGATAACCAGCAATGGGAAGAGAGAAGGGACATGCTTCTCCATTGCTTTCTGCCAACTCCGATATAATAAATAACTACTACTCTTAATGCCCCAATTGTTCTGTCCTGCCCTCCCCTCTCCAGAAGCCCTGTGAATGCATCCTATTAATGAAAATTAAGGCCTGTGGTATTTAACTGGAAACAGCACTCTCTAGTGGACTTACAGTACAGAGGGATTCCCACTTTCTGCTTATCTGCTTTGCTAGCCAATGATAACATAGCCTTCAATAAATCGTTTGTTTTGAGTTCCACTTCTTTATCTATAATATGAGAACAATATTCACTTGACTCCATGGTGTCACAAAGAGAGATTAATAGTATAATTAACATAAATATCCACTGAACAATGTAAAGTGTCTTACTAATGCTGTATTTAATGCTGTCGAGTTATAAACCCAGTGTTTTCTCCTGACAGCGATGTTCAGACTGCCTTGCCTACAACATCTGGGGTATGGCTGCCCCAGAAAGCTTTGGCAGAAGCTTAAGACAGCAGTTTGCCAAGCGTCCAAAGGAGGAATACAAAAGACCTTTTGAGCAGGCAGTGGAGCAGGAAAAAAACACTTCATTGTTAAAATACATGTGCAATGAAAAGCATTATAATTCTTTAAAAAAAGCATTTATACGAGGTTTTGCCTCTAACAAAATGCTTGACACTGTTTCACTTCAGGGCTACAGACAAAATTAGGAGTTAACAGAAAAAAATACCCTAATACAATAGCATGTTGTTCAGTATACTGCCAAAACCTGAAATTCTTCTAAGGAAAGCAGCCAGAAATAGCAAAAAAACAGCTGGACATTAAAGACTGCTAATTTCCTTGACTTGCCACTATGTCAACAACATACGTATGGTCTACAAGACACTGGCTGCCAGAATATTCTGATCTAGAGTGTAAACTTAAGTTTAACTTTAAATGTATGCTGCAAAAAAAAATATATTAATGGTAATATAAACTTTTATGATAAATTTTGGTCACTCCCTCACATCTGCAGTAATTCTCACGAGACAGAAGTATAACATCTCCACCCCAATAACCGGAGATAAACCGGTTATTCGATCCTCTGCGCTCTTTCATATCTAGATTTTCGGCAGTAATTATTTACAACATGCAAGAAGCTTACTTTCCAATATGAATTGGTGTTCTGTGTTTACTACTTAGAATGAAGCAATTTGTCACTTGTAATATTTCTACATGGATTATTCTAATAATTTCTACAAAGACACTTCCAAAGTTTAACTCCGATTTTATTTTTAAAAAAGGAAGAGAGGGAGCTTTGAACAATCTGTAGTTTTGGAGACTCAAGCCCTGTTTTGGAGATGGTTTAAAAATTTAAAGCTGCACGGTGGCACGTTATAAGGCAAACTACTAATACATCATCTTTGTGCCTCAAAAAATACTGACTCTCAAACTGTTTCTGTAATGCTAACTTTCTTGCAAGTTCTAAGATATAAAGAACATTTAAAGCACAGAACAGAGAAGTGCTTGAGGAAAAAGCAAACAAGCACTCAATACAAGTCGCTTCCCTGGCAGACCAAATGCAGTGCTATATATTGGCAGCTCAATAAAACTCAAAGATCTGATGGCAAAGGTAGCATTGATGCAGTGGAAGAGCACAAAGGCAAAATTCTTGAAGCTACAAGTTAATGATATTATTTCACTATGCAACCTTCCTCATGGGCTTGCAGTGGGAAACATGCCTGACCACTAGGGAAAAGACACCAAGGCATGAGATTAGCAATTTGAATAAGCAGAAGAAAGGCTAGTGCCTTAATCAAGATTGGTAATTTTTGCAGTGTGTTTCATATGCTCGTCTTCCCCCACAATTTTGACAAAGCCATGAAACACACAGACCGGCGAAGAAGAAAACAGGTTGGAGATTCAGTGCTACCATCCAAAGTAACTATTAAATAGTTATACTTAGCCATTCTTAATTAAAACGATCATCTGTACGCTACTGCGCCACTGAGCCCTCAATTTACCTCTGTTCTGATGCACGGAGAGCACTGGTAAAATATTGGCCTGTGACCACGTTGTGAGACAGGGACTGTGAGAGTAAGATTCTGGCCAGGAAAACATCTTTCACAACGAGATGAACAGCAGCGATAAAATGCCACTGAGCCTCTACAGATCCAAAAGTATGTATGTCAGGCACAGCTTAGAGACAATTTGCGTTTT
The DNA here is from genome assembly GCA_013398915.1 of Dromas ardeola. NCBI lineage: Eukaryota > Metazoa > Chordata > Aves > Charadriiformes > Dromadidae > Dromas > Dromas ardeola. The sequence goes on from VYZM01006123.1 coordinate 630,585, forward strand.
GCAGCTTTTGCCACAATAGGGGTGTCAGATACACTGGGAAGATGGGCACAGGGTGTGCTCCTTGGTCTCCATAATCATACAAAGGCAAACATAATCTTTTAACCCAGCTGAGGGAGTTCAAATTCAATGTTGGCACGGTCACAATGACAGTCATCTTTTGAATATCGGTACTGCAACAACATAAGCGTGCCATCACCTCTGAAGGTCAACATAGAACTTGGAAATATTATTGTGTCCCTGACAATACTTGACAGAATAGCAAATTCTAACAAAAGAGATTCCAAAGTGAAAAACATTTAAAATTGGAGACTACGTATTAGATGCAATGTACGTACTAATGACAGTAAAACTGCTTTCCTTATGATATTCTGCATGGCTTTAGATGTTGAAGCTTCAGCAAAATAGTCACTTGGTTATCTTAGTCATCTGCCTCAGCTTTACCTTTTTGCTAAAACTTCATCAAACGCAGTTTGATTATTGCTAAGAAAGTAGTTAGTGTAAAGCAGCTGTTTGCCCACATGAAAAAATCTTGACAACACAACAAGCTTCCATGCATAAAAGCAAACACTTGATAACTGACGAGGATCCTTTCAACGTTAACAAAGTACCACTTGTTACTCCATAAACTGCTCCAACTTCAAGTTACAAGCCATTCAAAAGTATGATTTTGTATTTCTTCTTTAAAGACTTATGAACATTTGGGAGATACATTATCTGAACATTCGATCTGTGCTGAACGTGATGTATCCCCAGAACTGGACAGAACTTTCCTTACAATTTCTCCTCACAACAGCTAGGGTCTAAAGAAACAAAAAGCAAGGAAAGAGAAAAAACCAACTGGAAGAAAAGGCACCAGGCATGGGGCTAGATGGCAGATGCACTGAAGGCAGATGCAGTGACTGGCAACAAGCAAGGCCCTGCACCTGGTCAGAGGAATCCTCAATATCAGTACAGATGGGGGATGAATTGATTGAGAGCAGCCCGGCAGAGAAGGACTTGGGGATACTGGTGGACAAAAAAAAGTTAAACGAGGCAGCAATGTGAGTTTGCAGCCCAGAAAGCCACGCGTATCCTGGGCTGCATAAAAAGAATTGTGGCCAGCGGGTTGAGGGAGGTGATTCTCCCTCTGTGCGCTCTCCTGAGACCCCAGCTGGAGTACTGCGTCCAGCTCTTGGGCCCCCAGTACAAGAAAGACACGTTAGAGCAGGTCCAGAGCAGTGCCATGAAAAATCATCAGTGCCAGAACACCTCTCCTAAGCTGTTCAATGTTGAGAAGAGAAGGCTCCAGGGAGACCTTTTTGCAGCCGTTCAGTACTTAAAGGGGGCTTATAAGAAAGATGGAGAGACATTTTTACCAGAGCCTGTAGTGACAGGACAAGGGACAATGGTTTTAAACTGAAAAAGGGCAAGTTTAGATTCGACATAAGAAATTCTTTGCTGTGAGGGCGGTAAGGCACTGGCCCAGGTTGCCCAGAGAAGTTGTGGATGCCCCATCCCTGGAGGTGTTCAAGGCCAGGCTGGATGGGGCTTGGAGCAGCCTGGTCTAGTGGGAGGTGTCCCTGGCCATGGCAGGGGGTTGGAACTAGGTGATCTTTAAAGTCCCTTCCAACCCAAACCATTCTATGATTCTATGATCTTAGTATTGCTGTCACTCTTCTGGCTCAAGAAGCAGAGTAACAGTAGGTTACAAGAAACAAGGTAACAGCTGCAAACTCACTGTAGGTTCTGTGGATGTCCATTCAATTGCACGTAATGAAATTTCTATTTGGTTCACTTTTACTATAAAACCAGAATGTGATGTTCTTCAGCTTCAGATTTTTTCCGTAACATTAACCAATAAAGACTGACTTTGCAACAGAATAGCTGAAGATTACAGTATCTTAGACAATTTTTCAACAGAGAGGTACATCTCCCAGGATTTCTCAATGATTGGTCTTGCTGGTTAAAATTCTGACCATATCTCAACAGTACTTGCTCTCCCGCTTCCAAATCCTACCAGTTCTTGGAAAATTCTCACTGACTTGTGGTCCGTATTATGGTGTATTATTTTTCAAAATCACGGTTCTGCAAAAGCAGCATGGATAGATACCCAGCATACAAATAAGTAAGCAAAACAATATTATTTACCAACAGCTGTTAAATTTGCAACAGCATGTATCAGTTTCCAATAGTAGGCAATGAGCTCTCACAATGAATCACTGAAAGGACCTGTTTAGTCTCTTAGCTAAAATCCTGATAAGTGTATCAAACAATTTGATATAGCACTAGTCAAAATTTTCAAAGCCAACAAGCTTACTCACCACTGCCATATGAAAATGCACGAACAGAACGACCATCATAGCCAGAAGAATGTCCACTGTTGAAAAGAAAAATACATGTAAAAATCCAGTTTTACCACCAAAGCTACTTCCATCAGTAAATATATACTTTTTAATATTATTCTTCTGAATTCTTACCACAATACAGACTAAAACAAAGTGTTTGTTATAAATGGATTTAAGTCCTCCATTTTAAGCATTGCTAATTAATTAAGCTGTCTATCAACACAAATGTGTATATTTCATATTTACTACAGGCAGTGAAAATAGCATTCTCTCTTCTTAAAACTTAAAACAAAAGATATCTGTATATCCATCAAAGATGTTCTTCTGTATTTTCAATGAATTTTCTATTTCAAATATTACTTATATCGTAAGATGTTTCTGCACAGATACTGAACTTAATCTGCAATTGCTTGGAAGTGCTTCATTCATGAATGAAGTCATTCTCATTCTTCCTGTTAAAAAGTAGGTACGTGATTGCATCTAAGAACAGGTGGACTTCAAATGTGTAGTTCTATAAATAAACTATTAAATTAGCTACACACTTTCTAGGCTGACTTCTTTCAGTGGTAGCCAACTCAAGTAGGTAAAAACTAGAAAGGTTAAAAAGGATGATATGTGCCCAGGACATAATTCACACATATATAACCTTTTCGTGACTTTTAGCACTTCCTACATAACTTGAATGAATCATCTTTGCTGTATTTATCCTAAGTGTTATTTGTGTTCTTGAAGGCACTTTAACATTAAGAAATAAGTTTTGGGTTAGCTTAGTTTAAAAACAAAGCAAAACTAATGAAAATTAAAGGCCAATGCAACATCTTAATGTTTAAAAGTATGAGATTTAGTTCCTAGGTTCCACAATAAACTTAATTTTTTCACATCTGATTTCAGAAACTACATAAATATTCACTACAAGTAAATGCAATGACCGCTGCTTAACAGTCAGAAGCAGCAGTCACTCACAGCAACTGTCAGTATGAAATAATAACTTAACTTTCATGCACATCAAATGCATCCAGTTTGGGTTTTTTTCCTGAATTAAAACAGATGAGGATTTTCTCAGAGATTTACCATCACCACCCTGTAGCGAATATGTTAATAGAATTTTCAATTTCAAAGGAACAGATGTGTGTACCTTCCTTCAGTGAAACCCAAAGGACGGGCAAAAAAGAGGCTTGTGCCATCTTCTGAAGTGAGCTTTGTATGTGACCTGGTTTTGGCCTCCAGCAAAATATAAATACTTTTCAAGGACTGTGCTGGCCAACTTTTTTTTCTTCCTTATATATATATATATAAAAAAAAAAAATATATATGTACACATATACACATGCGTGTATATAAAAAAGATAATGAAAAAATACCATTACCCTATTAAAGCTGAACACTTAGAACAAACACAGCAGAAATATAAATTTGGATTCCATGGAACTCTGGCGTTTCCTATAGCTTATGAGGGCTTGAATCTGTGGCCAAATTGTTTATTCGCATTTATAGAACAGGATATGTTAGCTGATACAGTTCACTTAAAGAAGCCTTCAGACTACCAAAGAATACTTTAACAAACAGTACCTTGACTTTGCTCTTAAGTCTTGGCATTGATATAGTGTCATAGCTTAACTAAACTAAAAAGTGGTCAAGTAACCTACTCAAAAGAATATTATCAGACAGGTGAGACTAGTAACATTTCTGTAAAAATCTGAAAATGTCTCCCCAGTCCCAGATAAAATCTGTAAAACACTGGGTCGTGTAAGAATCCTTACTAATTTACTTCAATTACAGAATACTGACATTTTGCTTTATAAGATTTCAAACAGATAATCACCTTTCTATTGTGGGTATGAGGGAAGGTGGAGGACCGCCAGGTGGTGGTGCAAAGCCTGTAATAATAAATTAGGTGAGGTGGGAAAAAAAATGGAAAAAACCACCAAAACAAACCATAAACACATAAAAGAACTAGGCTAAGCATACAATGGCAAACAAATTCCAGAGTACAACACAAAAAATTGTTTCTCACTGTGTAAATGGCTTTTAATTTCGTAAGACTACTCTCCAGCTTAACAAAGGCAGAGTATTAAACACGTACTATCAGCGTTTCAAAGCAAACACCTTACCATTTTAAAAAATATTGTAATTTAGAAGCATAGGAAAATTCCTGAGTATCTAAGAATACTTAATGAACAACAATCACAACTATTTTGTGCATAGCTGAAAAAAAAAGACTGGAAAGAAGAGAAGGAAGCACAACTCTAAGAAACTGGTTGATTAGGTCCACTAGCCAACAGCATTTTCATACATTTTCTTTTCTGCCTGGCATCAAAATAACTAAATCTACATCTATACATATAGTTCTGTATTTATGAACTTTTATCTATATAACTAAAAGGAAGTTGGTAAGTTGCACATCAGTTAAGTTTTCATTTCTTAACCAAATGGGGAAAAAAATTCTAAGCAAGTTTACCTGGTGGTGGCACTGTTATTGGTATACCTGAAAAGACAACAAATAATACATCAGTTATAGTAATAGTTTATTATCTGTAGATCTAAAATCAGATTGAGCTATCACCACATACATGATCTAGAAGAATGATAACTTATTTTCTGTGTCCTCAGATGAAGACCTCACATTAATACCAATTGTTAAGATTTTATGCAAGCCTTGTGAAATACGTCTTTTTATTTAAGTTCCTATTCTTCAGGATCTTATTTAATTAGAGACAAAAATAATGAAGAATGACTCTGGGTCTCAAGATTAGAATTAAATCCATAACCCTAAAATGTTTAGTACCCAGAAGGAACGTAACATCCCATAGAATATATTTGCTTATTTTATATTCCATGACTGGATGCAAGGAAATGCAATTGGCCTCTGACCTTTAATAACTTAGTATAGGAAACAGTAAGTCCATGTGGACAAAATACTCTAGCAACAGTATGCATTACAGACTTTTCAGTCAATGCTATGCCACACTGCAATTAATCATTCAGTTGCTATGTGGAGGGAAAAAAAAAAAAAAAAAAATGTTCGGTACTCTATTTTCTTGTGAATATCTGAGAAAGGAGCATCCTTTAATACAAACGCATTCAAAGTCTGTCCTAATTTTCCTGGTTAGACCTAGCTTAGCTGTTACGAATCTAACTAAAAGCTGAGAAATTTTTACCAACTAAAGAAGCTGACCTAACAAAATATACTACCTCAACGTCTAAACCTATCTTATTTGATTATGAAAGGAACGATTACAAGGTAAAAATCATTTGTACACTTTAAAGGACATTATCTTCTCATGCTTTGCAAAGAAATAGCTTTACCTCAATTGAACACAAACCACTGTTACATGAAAATAATAAACTGCGCTAAAACAATAGTGTCAGAAAACAGACTGTTTTACCAGGCATAAACCTCTTTCAGTTACGAGCAACTCTGCTTCTATTAAAAAATAAGTACTTTCAATCTGACAACTTAACTGCAAGACTTTGGGGGGAAGAAAACAGAAAACTTTGCCAAGTGCTTTCATCAGTTTTGCCATAACTGCATAAACATCCAGACAGAACAGCCACCAGACCCACTTAAATTAAAACCCATCACATTCAAGTTCCAGGCTTCATCATTCAGAGACTATCCTAGATGTACTGGCCATTGCATGATTAATTGTATGTATACATCATTAGTTCAACATCAGAACTAAAAGACTACTGCATGGCAGCAATATTTAACTACATCTACATATTATAATGTCTAGAAATGCCACCTGCTCCCAAATTGCCTTGGCAGAAGGATAGAATGAAGGAATGTGCAAGCTGAGGAACAGTAATCAGTAACAATGTTCATCAGTCGCTGGTGATTTCACTGACATGAATTCTTACCAGCATTAGTCCCATAGGATTAAACAAATCATGAAACAAAATTGAGGTTGCTCTCCAAGCCTGAAGATTTAAAATCTAACCTCTCAGACAAAACGTAAACCAGGAGATAGTGAACCCCAAAAGCCAAATCATTTTCACTTCACCAGCGCAAAAGCTTTCCAAATGCACCATCCTTGTTAAGAACTCTGGAAATCATACCATAAAAAGTTTGAGAGTGTAACGTTTAAAAGACCAAACACTCCTAATGAAAATTTCTGAAAGAAAAGGACGACTGGGAACTCAAACTGTTGCACAGCTGAAATATTTTCTATTAATGTCTTTTGGTTAATTGTCCATCTTAAAAGATTCTTCATGTGCCTACAACACAGAATATGTGTGTGTGTATATATATATACACACACACATATATATAAAAAAAAAAAATCTCTTAACAGTAATGTTAAGAACATAAGCTAGAAAAATGTCAGAAGTTCTCTCAAACTGATTAATTTATTACCTCTACCTTATGCTTAAAAACATTTCAATTGATGCACTAATACCGGTCTCAGCACTGTGCACAGAATTGCCTGGAAAACCATCAGCTAATCCTCTTTACAAAAAGGAAGAAATTATGATTAAACAATTAATACATTCCTCAGAATTTTATTTTGTGCAAAAATACAAATAAAAATCTCATCACAAGATTAAAAGCCAAATGAGAAGTTTCACCTAAGATCTATTCAAACAAAACTAAGACAGAGTGAATACAACTAAGATACAGAGACCAAACGTCCAAATTATTTTAATGAATTGGTTAATGTAAGCTATTATACTGAAAAAACCCAAAACAAACCACATAGGCATTTTTTCCTCAAAAACCTTTATGACCATTTAGAAAGTGGTGATTATATCATTTTAAGACAGAAGCTAATTTACTTGATGGTATCATAATGGAAGAAACATTCTACTGCATTCCAAATTAGCAACTATCACTAAAGAGATCTAAACAAAGTTTTTTCCTTCACCTTCTTCGCTAAGACACAAATGTGACACAAAATAAGAAACGAAAAAATCATAAACTTCATTTAATGGAAAATTAAGAATCTCTTAATTCTTCACTCCATCTTCTGCTAACGCAGAAGCATCATCAGCCAATTACTTCTTCTGAGAAAGAAAAAAGACTCTGAAACATTGAGTCACTTCTTGCAATGTAGGGACCAAACGTGAGTACCAGTGCAAGAAGGTGACTTAGCGCAGATTACGTCATTTCCCTACTACATGTTGTATCGCTACAAAGATACACCTGGCCTAAACCTAAATATTCAGACTCATGTGTCAAAAGCAATCCAAATGGCATTAGCGCAGCATTTTACCTATTGTGCTCAAAATTTCTTTCAGGACATTGTATAGCATCCTACTAACTCAAGGCTGATAAATATTTACAGAAAACCAAGCAGGTCTTACCAAAGGAAAGCAATGCCACACGTGCTCCACTTGGGGAATAAGGAATCGGACACGGTAACGCTGCCACAGTTTAACAACATACCGCAAATCAGCTGAACTTCATAATAGCCCACAGCAACATAATATAACTCAACTTGGTGTAAAAACTTCTTTTGCCACAGGCTAAACTAAGTCAAATTCTCTCTCCTTTATCAGAAGATAAAAAGTACACACTTAGATTGCTGGGACTGAGCAGATGTACAGTTACTTGTTAAGCCCTGGTATAAGTCTAGGCAGTCAAACTCCACAAAGTTATGCAACAGAAATTCAGTACTTCAGAGTAATTTATTTTTTTACCCCAATATCACAAATACATGTCACATTTTAACTTCACTCTTAAAGCAAAACACATAAAACAACTTTTAAAGCCTGTTAAACAGAAGCATCCACGTTCTTCTTTAGATTTAAATTACTCCAACATAGCAATAAACCAAGCAAACAAAAAACAACACATTTTTTGCCACAGCCAGTGATCTCCTAGGAGTATTGGAGAATTTTCTGTATTTGGCCCTTTGAATCGTTCCAGGACTTGTTCCTCAAAAAAGATTTGAATCTCAAGAGTGAATGAATTCAGAACAAGAGATCTAACTTCAAAGCAAGATCCTTTTTCAAAGGGGCTTTTGGAGGATGTTTTATATTTGGAATACTTAAATTTTCTGGCAAGTAGTCCTGGTTTAATATTGGGTAAGAGTGGCTTTTTCCCCCTCCTCCTCCATTGAACCTAGGAGGGATGGCAGATTCTATTTTAGGAACAGCTTTGAAGATAAAGAGCTGGCAACAGCACAATTAAAACACAGGCCTGAAGAAACCAAATCCACAGCTCTTAATCGTTATTTTCAAATCTACTCGAAGCATGGAAGGATGTTGAAGGAGACCTTCTGAACAAGTGTATGTCATAAACCTGTCTGTAAACCACAAGACTAAAGCCAAACCTGCTTGCTAAATTCATAACACGTGTGCATTTCTTTCACCTTTGAAAGCTTAACAGGTAAGGGGTTTCGTAAGAACAGTCCAGTACACCTACATGACATCCCTGCACCACATGCATTGGGGGTTCATCTCAGGCTTTTAATCATTTACAACTTAGATCACCTTTTCTGTACCACAATTACAATAATTACTTTCTAAAAACTTGCAATGCATTACCTATATTATTTTATCAGAAAGGTTTTAATGCAGCTTAAAACCACAGTTAGCATTAGTGCCACGTTCCTCTCCTTTCTGTCCCCACTCCCCCGCGGTAAGGAAACATGACAAAATTGCCAGAGCAGTAGCATATTCTCTCTTCAGACACCCTATTTTTTACGTTTATGCACAAAAACTTGGAAAAGGGCACAAAATTATTTAATCTTAAAATCTCTTCTCTTCTGTTTTCTAGGTTGCACCATTTTGTATGTGACAATCACTGATGAAAGCTAGACCTTGCCAGGCAGCAGGACTTAGTAGTTTTAAAATCAGCAGCAGCAATTGAAGAAAGCAACATCTTCTATGAGGCTTTAAACCCTATAAAACCCCAGACAAATTTGTTGCACAGAAATAATAAAGTTACTTCCTTGCTTATACGTAAGAGTATTAACAGAGAAACTGTTAAAAGATTCCCTATACGAACAGAACAGCAAAGAAACTGCTCAGCATGATTTCAGAACAAGTTAAAAGAATGCAAGGAACAAAAGGAGAAAATAAGGAAAGAGACTCCACCTTAAATTAGTCTCTTCTATAAATAAATCCTTCACTTTCCTACTCGAGTAGTCCCCAAAGTTTCTCCATCTATTTTCATTTCCCACTGACCATTCTTCTTAGTTCCTTGCTAAGTCCTTTTGAACTTAATTCCTTAAAATGACAACAGTCTGGTAACTGCACTATTTGTACAAGTGCCCATGACAGTCCCCCCAGTAAACTTCCATTAATATAAAGTTTCAGTATTCAGTAAATATCAGTAAATTTCAACCCAGATTTAACAATGAGAAGAGAACTCAAAGAGCTTTCATTCCCCAAGACTCACAGACACAGGATGCTGGACAAAAGCATCGGGTGCTCATAAGACCTCTGACTAAAAGAAAGGATACGGTACAAAAGCAATTTTTATCAGATTTTTGGGAATTTATACATACTGTGAGGGGAAAGGGGAATTAAAGCTTCTGCTGCTTTGACCTTAGACATCAGAGAATCTGACTTCTGACAAAAATTCATGGTATGCCATACTTGTAGTTCAAAAGTTTGTAGGATGATTTGTTAACAGGTATCTCTCATTAGTGTTAACAGTAGTTGAATTACAGAAAACAGCTTCTCACTTCAAACATTTTCAAGGACACAAGATCCAACGCTTAGTCTTTAGGTGATTATTTACTACTTGGGATTACACTTAGTGATAAAGACAAACGTTTCTGTTTCTGTCTTGCAGATACATTTAAGAAAAGAGTAGAACACAAAATTCTGAAATTCTGCATATATAGCCAAATGTGCATGGAATGCATTGTCTTTAATTCATTATCATCTAGCATTTGATGATAATGCATCTCTCATTTTCACATCCTATGTGGATATTTACCTGGTGGGGGAATCAGAGGTGGAGCAGTACTGACAGTTGGAGGGGGTGGGAGGAAAGGAGGTGGTGGAAGGTGAGTAGGTGGAGCTCCTGGAGGGAAAAATGGAGGTGGCTTGGTAAAATTGTCTACTTCAGGATTAGATCGTTCTGAAAGAACCTGTAAAATATCAAACTATAGTTACAATTGCTATGTCAAAAGGGTAGAAGATAGGTTTCCTCTCTTTCCAGTTACTACAACAGGAAAGTATTACTTATGCACCTAAAGAGCCACATTCAGATGGTTTATGTTCTACCTGCATCCCTACGTTCAGTGTCCCATACTTGCCAAGTACCTCTGAAGGTATTAGAGCAGCCAATAGGGAACAACAAACGTAAGATTTGAGAGGGAATATAAACCATCTGAGTATGGCCCAAAACACCACCTTAAATTTATACATAAAGGAAAATATTTTAAAAATCAAAATGAAAAGCACGAAAAAAACCAAGACTTTAAATTACTTAAACACTGTGAGATCAGCTGAAAAACACATGGCAGTGTTTTCAATATAAGCACTACAATCCATTATTATTTTCACGGTTTAACCTTAACCTAAGTTGGAACGGAAATGCAGCCAGGGCACAAAGCAACATCGATTCTTCTCCACAGGTAAGTCAGGAGAAAAAAAGTGTACTCAATCTTAATGCATTTAGTTGATTTCTTAAGATAAGCCAAGCCCATAAAGACTAATCTTACAATTTATGGTAAAATAATACCATATAATTTGGAAAAAAAAAAAAAA
>VYZM01006123.1:648634-664419 GCA_013398915.1 Dromas ardeola
CTCTTTTGAGTTCTTCTTGTCCTTATGCCCAACTCCTTACCAATCCCCGCACCAATGCTGCTATACCCAGTTGCATCATTTTTGCTCTCTTTCACCAAATATAACAACTACAATACATCAGAAGCTGAGAGAAGTTTTACTGCTACATGAGAAATGCTTCCAGCCATTTCACAACAAAGCTATTACAAATGCCTCATGGCATAAAGGCAATTATTTTAAATTATCAGAGCCAGACTGACGAAAAATTTCTGCCTACCTAAAATTAACTCTTTAATTAAAGAAAAAAAAAAAAGTCCAATCCCATAGAACACTGTCTGGTTATAAAGAAATTAGTAATGCAGGTTTTTATACACAGAAAATAGTAGCTGTGTTCTGGAGAAGTCATTCAAGTAGAAGTATATATAATCCATACAGTTAAGACTTGTTCATTTACTGAGCTACTCTCAGACTTTTGAGCATACAATTTTCTTTCAAAAAATCTCTTCTGACCACTTGGTAGAAATTCCTTTTTCTTTACACAAGAATTTATTTTAAGCAAATGTATCGAAAGGAGCAGGTATCAAATATGGAAAGAAGTCAGTTTTGCCACTGTAACAACTATTGTTGTTATAACATTGTATTCACGCTAAATGTATATAAAACAACCTATTCTAAACACTGGAATGCACAGGTGATACAGCCGGAAACCTATGGTTTTGTTTCCTCTTTACCTAGACAACAGCCCAACTTCACTTACTGGCTTCTCATTCTTAAAGATATACGGGCTTTCCAACCTTTGCTAAGGTAAACCTAGTTCCTGAAGAAAACAGACACATCTTAATTTTCTCATGAAAGCTCTGATTAACAAACAATATACTAACTTTAAACCTTTAAAAATCATAAAGATGGTCACTTAAACTTGGGATTGCTAGCTTCAGGCACAAAAAAAAGTATCACATAAAAATATGGTATAAAGACATCTATGATAAAATAGATTTATCCTAGCTAGTGCATACAACGAAGATTTTACTGATGAAGCCTATACCATGCATATATATCACCTAATTGTATTAAGCTATCTCACAACAAATGCAAATTTCACAGAATTTACACAATGCATTTTTTCTACACCTTTAAGCTTCACTACATTTTAATATCCTGGTCATTGACGACTTTCTAAAGTATTTTAGACATTCTCTGTCCAAGAATGAGATGCATAAAGAATTGAAATCCTGTAACACAACCTGTACTAGATACAGATTTGGAATCCTTACCCTGTGAACAATACATTCAATTTTAAGAACTCTGTTACAAGAATATCACATATCAGAAGCAATTCAGAAAAGTGAAAAAAAAAAAAACCCCATAAAATATTACAGGGTTGGTAAAAAGTTTGGAAGACTTTTATTACTTCTTAGACAAAGAAAGATTTAAAAAAACCAACAACTGAAATCTACTAAAACCTGCACTATAACCTGATAGCTCAGACAAGAATTTAGGCTACCAGGAGGAATATCCTAGGAGTGAAAGAAAAACGCAGGCAAAAGTATCAAGCAAGATTTTTTTTTTTTTTCACCCAAGTGAAATATATTTGGGTGTTAAACTGACTCTTAAAGGATGGAATAATTAAACATGAGTGCCTCTGAATTAGTCAAGGTACTTATGGATGCAGTGCAAAAGACAAGTCATATACGCTAATCTTTAACTGTTGATGACGAAAGCATACAACCTGCTCTACTTCTCTTACCATCATTTATAATACAATAGCTTTTAATTTGCACAGAGCCAAAACTCCAAAACAGGATCACTTGATAACCAAGTAAAGCAGAAGCATGGATTCATCCTAAGCCAAGTGACAAAGAGAAAACAGTAATAGCTTAGATATAAAGGACAGAACTTATTAAAGCATGGGGCTGTGAGGAGGAAGGGAAGAAACCCTAGTTAGGAAATAATTTCTCTCATTTCAAAGAAAGTATACTAAAATATTCAAATATGGAGAAGCTAAAGCCACCTTGCAGGAAAGAGACTGGGTTCCAGGAATTCTTGCAGTGGAAGTCATAGTTGTCTGACTCCATCTTGTTTAACTGAGAAGACGTTAGCTAATATGCATAAAGAAACCAGCTCAAAACATTTTGTTGGCCAATCTAATTCTACATAAAAAACATGCTGTGTGATCAACACCTGAATTTTTATAGCTGCCTTGTTATTTGGTCCTGTTATTTTTTTCTCCCCTTTCTTTCTACTTTCTCTTTCCCAAATAGCCAGCATTCACGTGTGATGGTAACTGAAGGCCAAAAGTGATTAGGATCACTCTTCCCCTCATTTCTGCCTGTTACAAAAACGTATTTTCCTTTTTTCCTACAGAAATCATGAACTTCAAATACATAAAGGTAGCAGAATATAAAGTTTTTTGGTCTTGACTTACAACTGTCTAACTGACCTGTTTGTTGGAATTCCTGATTTGAATAAGGCAGGAGGAGATGCGAAATCAGCTTTGGTCGACTGCACTGCCAACTCTTTCTCCAAATTTCCAGTTCTGCCCTGCTGTACCTTCAAAATAATGTTTCATCATTAGTTTAACCTCAGAAGTGTAGTAGCCCCAACACTCAACAAGGCACACAGCCAACACAAAAAGAAAGTAACTTTAATCAGATATTTTAAAGACTGTCACCTTTGCACATCTAGTAAGATTCTGTATTTTATAAGGATATATTACTTAAGTACCATGTGTAATATAAAGAAGCATTATGTCAGAGAACAAATTATTAACAAAAGACTAGACAATTTTAATATTTATTTTCCAACCATTTGATTTGGACATAAACAGACCAAACCGGTTTTCTTGGAGAATTTCCTGTATGAACAAAATAGCATCTTAATTTTTAAAAGACGTAAACTTATTAAAATAATAAAATCTTCATAATCTTAATGACAGCGATATTTAACAAGTCTGCTACCCAACAACAAGCCATGAGACAAGAAAGTGAGTGGATTCTTCGTCTGCCTTACTGACCAGGAGATCTAGTAACCACTTAATTTCCGAGTCATAGCAGGGAGTCATCTCACACTCTGGGTTATGCAAACTTTAAAAGATTTTTCGTTAGTTCAGATTGAATACTTCAAAAACATACTGCTGTTTCCGAAGTACTGCAAAATTCCAGAGACAAATTATTAAAGCTATGCCAGACCTTTGGTGCAAGTACTTCAAGTATCATTTGACTTCAACAGCGCATTATACATGAAAGAAAAGCCTACGTGGGTTAGCATTAAAGACAAACCAGTACAGATTCAGTTTATAAAGACACTCCCACTGTACCAACCACAGGGCCACATCACTCTCAATAGCTACTTCACTCATGGTGTAACATCACATAGGCTGTGAACTCAGCTTCTTGTAGACAAGTGAACTACTAAGCTTTTGCAGAATCTCACTTATAAACACAGGCACCTCTTTCCCAACTCCCCAAAAGTGCACATAAATAGTTAGGATTTGTTAAAAATTAAATTAAATTTTAATATCCAGAAATATGGAAAAAAAAAAGCCAACCTGAACAGGTTTGGTTTAAGCATTTAAAACTCTGAAAAGTCTGTGAGGCTTCTATTAATTAATGAGTAACTGGAAAACGTGGGAGACAAAAAAATGTCTTGCCAGTTACAGATGATTAATCCAAACATATCATGTAAATTACATGAGACTTAGTATTTCAGAAGAGTGGAAAAAAGTTAATGAAATTATTTAATAATTACATGTAAACTCTCTGCAAAACACATGACAAACTGTTACTTCAGACCCTTACAACACAATTATTATCTGTACTGTTTGATCACTGCACCCCCAGAGAGTCAATACTGAGCTAGGAGACACTTCGGTTTGGAATACTTATCCTTCTTCCTTCAGGATAACACTTCAAAGAAATTTGAAGTGTAGTCAGTCACAAATCATAACTCTCATTTCCCGCCATTTCCACCATTCCATAACACTATTATAATGATAACTGAGGAAGGCAAAAAGCCCCAGGAGCTTCTGATCTGTTCTTGCTAAGATAAAGTCAAAATGACTGGATACCCTCAAGTAGCGTATGAGGGGAACCAAAATACCTGTCTGCAATTGACACTTATGTCACACGAGTATACAGAAGAAAACAACAAATAGTTCCAAGTCAGTTTAATGACAGCTCAAGAACAAAAATGACTCCATATTGCAAATAAGCAAAATAAATATCCTTTGTATTCTAATTCAACTTTACTGTCTAACAACAGAATAAATGAGAAACTGAAAAGCTGAAAAAAACGTTCAACCCTTAAGATAAATCCTGTCATATACATTTTTCTGCTCTCTGAAAATCAGCATTTCCAAACAGAAAAATATTATATATAACTTGATTTATTGCCATCTAATTCCAAAAGGACAACAGAAAAATATGGAAGATTGATTTTCAAATCTCAGAGTTGCCAAGGGTGTTACAAAACACAGTAAGAGCTAAAAGGCCACAGGAAAAATAAACATGCCATAATCTACAAAAGCTTCCCCAGCACATCTGCACAAATTCTTTAATCTGCACAAACAAATGCACTACAACTAAAAATAAACCATCACATAAAGAAAAATTAATTTCACTGAGAAATTGGTTAGTTCACCAGGCCATTAACTCACATGCTTGCAGAAGGGTGACGAACAAAGCAACGCTTTTTAATCAGCATTTTGTGACATACACAGAATGTCACTGATGTAAGATGAGGGTTTGAAATAATGGCTATGTCCATTTCAGTTGTTCTTCAATCAGCCTGTGGTGGCATGGGAAGCAATACTCAACAAAAATGACAGCAACCAACAAAAGTTTACTAAAATTCACCTTCAAAAGATGGTATCTGCCATCGAGAATCTCTGCACTTGGTCTTACTTCCATAGACTTGTCTTCAGCCTAAGTTAAATAACACATTGCCCATTAAGATACCATAAAACTCTTTAGAGCTGGGCCACAATCTGAATAATGGTACAGACGCAATCTAGCTGTAGCTAGTCTGTCACACTATCCACACAAATTGCCAGGGAAGCAGCACAGAAACACTCTAGGCTCAAGGTGGGGAGTCAGGTGCAAACTCTAACAAAGGCACTGAACTGGGCAGAAGAGGCTTATGACACACAAACAGTTTTACAGGGGAAAAAGTGTGTAGAACACCGCAAAAGTTGTACTAATTACCGTAATTTTATTTGTGGTTGAGGTAACTGGTAAAATTTCAAGACCCATTCGTATTCTCTTTTGTTTTTCACAGTAAGCTTTCCAGGTATCTTCATTGAACCCATAGTTGAAATAATCAGAGAGATCAGCCCCTTTAAATAGAAAAGCACAGGTTTTTATGACATTACAAAGTTCATCTTTTCTTTTCTTCACTGAACCTACATACACCTCCATTTATAACATCAAAATGGATTAGATATTGATCTAAAAAACATACTACTGAAATGTACAATACAGTCTTACATCAGTAAACAGAGTATTCATGTCTAAGGCTATAAAAACATTAACATTTAGTCAGAAAGAGTATCTTGCCTAGCATCCTGTCTCAGGGATCAAAAGTAGATACTTACAGAATATCATAGGATATTATAATCCCCATATCTTTACAATAGGATAAATGTAAGATCTACAAGTTTGCTGTATGTTCAGTGAAGAACCACTCCCTTTTGCTTGTTCTGTATTTGATTCCTCATTTCCTTTTGACTCCTAGTTCCATTTGATGGCATGAAGTATTTTTATTGTAAGAGAGACACCAGACATAACTCAAAATAACAGTTCAAACACCAGAATATTATCAAAGGCTTCTTTTTTCCATTTTACAGACACTATTTGCATTCCCAAAGCAATATACAAACACTACAAAAAACTATACAGAGGAGCAAGATGTACTGCCACTAAAAAAAAGCAACCCACCAACAATGCTGGTATTAAGTAAGTCTGGCAAAATCACTTGAGCCAACCAGACAATACACACAGGAGACTTACGGAAAGCCCATGTGGTACCAGCTTCTTCAAAGCTTAAGAATGTTTATGCGTGAACACAAAGAAGCACAGCAGCTACGTTTCACCACTCTTTATGCTCAAACCTGCTACAACTATTTTCCATTTTGCTTTACCTTCTGTCCTATGGCACAGACCAATAGCAGCAATCTCCACAGAAATACAGATTCCCAAGGAGAGTTCAGGATATACACGTATTTAAAAAAAAATAAAATAAAGGGCATGTCCTACAGTCTCTTTTTGCTGACATACGTGCAGAATGTCTAGTAAGAAACATGGCACACGCACACACTCTCTGGCACAGCACAAAGGCAAGAAGTAACTTAGCTGCTTTTTCCAAATTATACTGTACACTATCTTCTAGCTACAGGGCAGATAACATCCACATGCAGTAAATGGGAATTATGATTAGAATAATTTACTGAATACCTACATATCAGTTAATGTAAACCAGAGCATTACCTGGCTTTCTCCAAGGTTTATCTTCAAAAGAATCTAAATCTACTTCCAGAAGTGGCACACCATTTATACTCCCTGGTGCATCTAGATCCACCCCTTTAACTTTTGCACCTGTGAAGAAAGTTAGAAAGTTAGAGCCTTCTGTCTCTACCAAGTAGTTTTAACAGTTGTACCACACTTAAAATAGAAATAAAAAGTCAGATTTAAATTTATCAACAAGTTTTGGAAGCAAAAATTGTTTCCTTCATCCAAAACAATCAAACACTTTTTCACATTTTTACTAATATTACTGTGCAAGTTTTCTTACCAGAAGATCCATAAGCTCGTCCTCCTGTCTTAATATTGAGATTCACAGGTGCCGCTCCATAACTTAAAGAAATGAACAAAACTGAATTAGACAGAGAAAACTCTTAAAACAGAAGAAAACACAAAACAAGAGTTAGCTAGATCCAGAAACAAACTGGACCCTGGCTCAATCGTCATCCTGAATCTCTAGCTTTCCAAGCTGGTAACACTGTAAAAGTAAAGAGATCAGCCTAGGAGGAAGAGAGTGTACCTTTCTATGCTCAGTAGCAACTTCTCCAACTAATAAAGAGTTGTGAAGCAAGTCCCAGTCACTCTTCCTGAGTTGAAAGGATAAAGACCTTGATAGAAACAAGAATGGACAGAACCAGGAGAAGAGAGAAAGGAAAAATGCAGTTCATTTAGGGATACAGATGACATTCTGGGAATTAGCATAAAAACAAAATAAATAATAAAAAAAAAGAAAGGGTTTAGACAGATCCTTTTCCCTTTTTGTAATTATTCCATTTAATCTGTACAGAAGTGGAAAATACAAGCATTTCTCTACAATGATTGAAAGGCTGTCTGTTTCAATGTACTTCTAGCAATCACCTATCTTTGTGACCAACGGAAAAGTACGTAACATTTCACTTTCTAAAATACTTGAGAGCTTTCTTCATAAAAATGCACTCAGAAATCTGGATACTGAACTGATCTAACTACCTTAGGAATTACAGTACTGTTCACTTGGATCATTAAGAGCTAGCTTTCACTACCATTTGCGTGCAACGTAGCTTTTCGTCACAGGTTGTATCAAACCATAAAAATAATGAGATTAACATATAATTAGGAGGCAGTGTACAGTTTACAGTCACACTTCCATGCAGTTTTAGTTCTCATTCAAGTGCTACAACAGTACAAAACTAACGCAAAACATTTAAGTTTCTCATTGGCCATACTGTATTTGTGCACGACTTTGTCAAACAAATCTTACTACTTTTTTTTTTAAACAGCAGTTAACTACTATATGAAAAGTCTTTTAATCTTATAAAAAGAACCTGCTATACTGAAGTTAAAATGAACAGCAATATTGAGTTTGTTTTACATTACTGCCCTTACATGAACTTTCTGTCCAATTTGCCCAGAAAAAAAGGTTTTTCAGAAAACAACCATTTCTACATAAAACTTTCCACTCTAATTACATTTAGGATCATCTGCTCATTGTTTTCTGTATTCAAGAGCACCAGCAAATCCACTGAGAATATAAATCTAGTTTTGCTTTAGTCTCATGAAATTTGAGGTCACTGCCTACACCACAAGTTATTGAAAGCAGACAAATAAAGAACTGGAAGAATTGCTACTTTTTATATTACATTGATTTGCAGTTGGTTTAGGATATGACATATTGAAAGTTTTAAAATACTGTGTTTCAAAAAATGAGTAAAATTACCTGCATGCTAAAGTTAAGAACACAATAATATACATGAAGATATATGATATACATGAATCAGACCTACCTGCAGATCTCATATAATTCTACTAAGAAATGATGCCCTGGCAGTGTTTATTAAAACACTGGTTTTAATAAGCATAAGAACATTAGGATTGCCAAGATAAACAAGCAAACCACTTCCCTCAGAAAATTTCCATGTAATGAAAAATAGTATTACATAATTTTGGATAAAATTAACACTGTTCAAAAGTGTTCAGTGAAAAACCAAGCCCTTTATCAAGAGAAGAAAGAAGATGGGGCAATAATAGTAGCAAAAAATTTCCTGTATGGTACAAATGCCTAAACCATGATCTTGAGAAATTATGTCCAGAGACTGGCAGCTCCATCCTGAAGTGCATTAAAATCATATTTGAGAACATCAATAGGAATTGCAACTATACATGTCTAATTAGAACTGTATCCACTACAAACAGGACCAAGGACAACTGTTTCTAAGGTTCTCTGTGCTTACCACTCCATCATTTGCAACAAAAATGTCACCATCACAATAACAACCCTAAAAATGCTATGTTACATAGCCATTCCATAATAAAAACCAACTCTCTACTTTAGAAACTTAATACAATTATTTCTCAAAATCTGAAAACAAAATTTAACTCATACAACAGCTCTTCCTTTAAGACATTTCATTGAATTCATTTCACTTTTTTGTTGTCAAGTCACTATATCATTAAAAACATTGTTAAAGAGCTGAAAAAAAACTAAATTGAGACTAACTATGCATAAATTTCGACACTGGCACGTATTAAAGCGCCTGAATTAATAATTAAATATAATCTTTAAAGTTCCACCAGTTAATCTTTGCAAATAACTTACCTATACTGTGGAGCTCCTGTTTTAATATCCCCTATGGTGACTTGAACATCATCTTCATCATCATCACTATCACTATCACTGTCAGCCTCAGCCTCTGCCACCTTCTACGAAAGAAAAAGTCATTGCTTAGACAAAAAGCAGGCACTTACCTTTACAGTGGAAAAACAATCCAAACAAAACTATCCATTCTAGAAATCTTCGAAAGAAGAAAGTTCTCCTTTTCCTAGACCTCAGAACTGAGCAGCATTAAGAGTAAATTTAGGAGGCTCATCTGCTGAAATGCTACAAGTATCTGAAACATCTGGATCAATATAGGGAAGTATCTTTAATACTAAGTTCGGTTTCTGAAACATCACATTTCCTAAATAAGCATAAAATAGCTTCCACTATCCAATATCCTTCTTCTCTCTACCTAGCTCATACACACTGGTTCTACTCGTATCTTGTCACCCAGGAAAGAACTTAAAGATATGCAAGACTAGCTTCTTGCCACCCTCAATTACATATGCAGGGTAAATCAAATAAATGTTTTTCTAGTTGTAGATGAACACTGTGCTTCAGAGCTATCTATTCAGTTCCTAACATCACTAAACTATATAAAATACTTGAGATTTTTTTCAGCAAACAGGCTGAAGAAAGATACAAGAGCACACTGCACACTGTTCTGTCCCACAGCATTCAAGCTGGCTGGTAAATAAAATAGTCATGGCAGTTCATACCAACAGTTCACCTTGTAATCCAGTGTTTTAAGTTTGTTCAGTGTTTTGGTTTGGTTTTCCCCTCGCAGACACCACAGGGGAGAGAAAAAACAGGGCAAACACATATGATGTTTCCCCCTAGCACTCTTTAGCTGCTGATCATTATCAGCTCAGGGCATTTCCTAAGCCAGTTATGGCTTGTCTATTTAGTAACCCCCAATGGATTTTTCTCTCAAGTACTTGCCCAGAATTCCCTTCAACTCATATAAACTCCCAGCAATGACACTCTCTTTGGCAAGGAGTTCCATAGCACTGTCTACTGCATAGAGAGCCGATCTCTCTTATTTGTTTTCATCCTGGCTCCTATAACTTTCATTTAACAGTCCCAGTTCTCATATGGAAGGGACTGTGAGAAGTCAATCCTCGTTTATAGTCTCTGTATGTGATTTTGTTAGCCTCCATCATATCCTACATATTCCTGTCTTCCAGGCTGAGAAGTCTTTGCCTACTCAGACATTCCTTGTATGGAAGCTACCTCGATTACTCTTGCTGCTCCTCTTCTCTCAACTTTTTTCAGTTGAAGTAAAGCCTTGACGGTGTGAGGGGAACAGAACAGCGCACACAATTCAGGGTGCAACTGAACCATAAATTTATAGTATAACGATACCTTCCATTTTGTTCTCCATTCATTTTCTGTTACATCCCAAGGTTTAACTGCTTTTTAGACTCCAGACAAGCTAACTGTTAATTTCATGGATCTTTCTACATATCTTGGTGCTCCTCCTAACTGGTAACGATCAGCTGAGAGACCAACATTTTATTTGTAAACTTGTTTTTCCTCCCATAAACATCACTCTTCTTTTTCTATACAGAATTTCAACCGACATTTATTAACCAGTCAGCCCTTCACAGGTAGTACTTGCTATTACTATCATGAATAACTTTGTAGCATCGGAAAACTTGTGAACCCACAAATTATCCCTTTTCCAAGTAATTCATAAACACATTAAACAGCACAGGTTATACACAACATTCCAGAGAATCCCCACTAGAGGTGACCTTCCTTCATCGTGAAAAAGGAATCTTTATGCCTATCCTCTGTTTTCTGTCTTCTACACATCAATTATCCATGTGGGACTTATCCTATAGCTGCTTAGTTTTCTTAAAATCCTTTGGCGAGAAACTTCTTCAAAAACTTTGTGGAATCCAAGTGAACTTTATCAACCAGTTCACCCTTATTCACACACCCATTGAATCCATCAGCAAGAGGCTGAACGTACTGAAGCCCAGTTAATTCTGCCCAGGCAGGCACACAGTGATCCAAACACAGCTGAGCTCTAGCCTTTACGTATTATACCATTTATTAACTTGCTTGGTACATAAATTAGACAAAAATAAGCAGCTGCACAGAAGATAAGATGTTGGAATGCAGTTCATCCTTACTATACAACATTAATATAATTTACGTAGCAGTTAAGAGTCTAATCAAGGGGCGGAGGAGCCTCGATCAGTATAGATATTCTATAAGTGACAGCTGAAGACAGAAGACAGTCTTTCAACGCCCCTCTGCTGAAAAGGACAAGTTCACCACTCTCTCACACACCAGGCAACCCACGTAGTAGAGTGCAATTACAAATGCATTGAACAGAAAGTAAAATTTTGTCTGTAGCATGTACCTTTTCAACCAAAACCAACTCCACTTATAAACAATAATTTCTTAGTTCCCTCCTCACAGAAATATTCACCTTTTCTTATTCAACCAGCTTGAATACCATTCATTTTTCTAGGTAACTGCTGACCCTTCGTGTGCACCTTTTAACATGAAGTTCTCATTCTATGGAGATGTTCTAATGATATCCTAACAATGCTAGGCTTTATATAGGTGAGAAACACAAAGATCTGCAAGTACAAGGAAACCGCACCAACGAGGATTTTCAGAAATATTTTAAAATCAGCAAGTCCAAAAAAGTATACTATTGTCTCCTTGTACCTAACATACTAAATCTACACCCACTTACAGTATAAGCAGCAGCACAAAAAGCCTTTGGTGCGCTTAAAATAAAGAGCTTTTCAGTTTAAACAACTGAAATAGGGTTTTTTAAGTTTTTATAAGGTTTTTCTACTCCAACTTTAAATAAGTTGTAATATCTTTCATAAATAAAGTATTAGATTTACTGAAAAAAAAAATACACCTTTGAGAAAGGCCAGTCCTTAAAACTTGCACAAATATTATGATAATGGTTTCTTCATCACTTAAGAGAATTCTTGCAAGATATTAGCTAAAAAAATCACAGTGAAGTAAAATTACAATTTCTTCATAGAACAGATTTAAACTGTTCCCATTCACAGTAAAATGAGTCCTTTCATCAACATTGCAACTGTAAATTTCATTTCCTGGTCCTTTCCTTCATCATACTAACACTGAAGTTACAAGTCATACTGAACGCTGAAGACTACTACCAAAGAAGTCCATTACGTTGCCTCTGAAAAGCACGTGTAATTCACCTCTTGATCCATATTTTCACACAGTTCTGCAAATGCTGATTGTTTATCATGTTCAAAAACAAAAAATGAACAGAGGATTTTATTTTCCTACCAGTGAGGAAAAACAGAGAGTACCATTTTGAAAAAGACGTCTCTGAGAAAAGACAGTTGTCTTGAAGCACCGTCTTCCTCCCCCAAAAAACACCTGGAAGTACTATTCATTTATTTTCTGTAAGTTAGATTTAAAAAGTGGACTGCAGCTGGAAATTGGATTTCCTAATTTAATAATTTCTACAGAGTTTCTGGAGATAGTGTCAAACACCTTTCAGAAGAAGAAAATCAAAGGCGTACCCTTACGCATTAATTCATTTAATTATAAGTCCTAGCCAAATTACGAATACCCCATAAATCAAAACAAATTAAAGCAGTATTTCAAAAACACATTTAAAACTACCGTTTTCACAACGCCATTTTCTGCAGCTTCCTCTTCACTTCCAGGTGGGGGTGGAACACTTGAACAAAAACAAACAGGAAAAGATGAAACTAGGTATTTATGCCCGTATTATTTCACACATATCAGACAATGATGAAAAAAGCTTTCCTACATCATTCCAGAGAACAGCCAAAGCTCCAGCCACCTTCTGCATTACTTAAAAAAACCCCTAATTTATTAAAAAAAATTTCTAGATGAATATAACTTTATATTAGCAGGAAAATATTTAGCTCTCACAAATCATACTAACTGGCTGTTTGTAGACTAGTTGGAAGTAATAAGGCACTACACCTGGATCCTCTTGAAATCAGAATGAAATCTTTCATAATATATGAAGGAAGAATAATAGCTTCCCCCTCCCCACCCCCACAGACTGACACTTTCAAAGACATAACGGAAAAAAAACATTTAAATACCCATAGGTAATGTCGCACTGAATCAAAATTCTCACATCTGCATTGTGAAATTTTCTTCCACCATATGGAAGAGTTACAATTCAACGATGAATTCAATTACATTTTAATTGTAGACTGACAACTGTAAAAGTTTTAAAACTACTGGTCTCTGTAAAACGACCAGCACTGTCAAATGCATGCAAATAAGCCGTCTCACTGGGCTTACCTACTGCCGTTTCTTACACAGCAATATTTTAATTTCCATAGTTCCATTAACTGTTAGAATATTGCACCACAAACAGTGGAGTAAGCAGGGAACCATTTAGAAACTATATTCTTTCACTGAAAAGATGGAATGACTGCAATGGAGTGAGCAATTGCCAATTTTTATTGAATAGAATGATGTCGATCCCATCTTCTGTTGGCAAAATACCCACTCATGAGCGTTGCACCAAAATCCAACACAGCCCAGGTATGGCCCCAGGATTCAAGACTGACCATTTCCCTTCATCACCCAGTAAAATGACAGACTAGCTACAGAACCTGAATAAAACCTCACTATTTTTGTATATACAAACAATGCCAAAACTAAGAGGCCAGAGACCAAAACTTTTAACAGGTAAACTGTCACCACGCTTCCAGAGTTCCAAACACAACCTACGAGAAGCATAAACTACCATTTGTTATGTTTTTTATGCCGTAACTATGTATTGAGGTAGCCAAATGCCAAGCAGTACACTGTTGACCAGAAACTGGAGTAAAACACCACTGCTTCTAAAGATCATTTTGGCTGCCATGCAAATAATTTTCTTGAACAACAGTAATACTGACAAAAGGTGCTAGATCAAGAAAAGGTAACCGAACACAAGGCATCAATTGATATGGAATAGCTTCCAAATAAAGAGCTAATAAATAATTGGAATTCTTTGTCCTGGGAAAGAGATGATTCAAGAAAAATGCAACACAGGTCTAGAAAACTTGTTACGTGACATGGAAAAGGTGACAGGAAACAATTCTGTTTCTTATACTACAAGAACTAATGGGAATCAAATAATTGCA
Organism: Dromas ardeola; assembly: GCA_013398915.1. Lineage (NCBI taxonomy): Eukaryota > Metazoa > Chordata > Aves > Charadriiformes > Dromadidae > Dromas > Dromas ardeola. The sequence goes on from VYZM01006123.1 coordinate 662,833, forward strand.
TCCAGTAGCTGCTTCAAAAAGATATCGTATGTAGCCAGTGGTGGAAGTCATTACTGCTGTATCACACTGTGCCTGTCAAAAGCTGACATCAGTTCAAAAAAGCAACTGAGCATGCTTACAGACAAGTCACCCACCAAAGGTAACCAAGTTCAAGAGTTCTTATTGAAAAAATCTCCGTTGACTGGAAACATTTATAGAAAATAACAATGCATGTTTTCTTGCACTGGCTTCCCCTGTATTTAATTTATCTTGATAATCAACAATTTCCATAGCTTATCAGTTGTGAGACTTCTTTCATTCAGTACAAGACTGATTCCCATTTCCAGTCAGTCCTTGCTACCAACCTCCATCAACTTAGCTAGATTTTCAAAGAAGCACCTTGTGCTTTCCCTCATACAGCTCCTTATTTCTCAAACAGGCTCCCACAAATACTTCCAAAGCTTTTTCTAAATGTCTTTCAAATACTCTCTTACTAATAAAAAACAATCCCCAAACCCTAAGCAGATGTGTTATGCAACCTGCACATCAAAGTAGCTGGTAATCTTCCACTACTTGCTCGTATTCCTCTTTTTGTAACTCCATCATAAACTCTTTGGGAGACTGTCTTTTAATTCCTAATTTATCTAGAACAAATGAAGTCCTGATCCATCCTAAGACTGCAAAGCACAATTATTACAGAAATAAAAGACCCGTTGGCATTTTGTGAGGGACTATTGCTGTCCATACAGTTAAAACCTATAATGTTAATACTCAAGTATGCCAATTTCACAGGTAAAACCGTTTCACAGAAAAGCCAAGTCATTCTAGCAGACCAAATATACTGTCTTAAGGGGATTGTCAAAGACACCAGAGCATGTCCAGGCGTTGTGGACCTTCCAGCAGCTGGGAAGAAGAATGTAAGGAATACAATTTTTGTGTAGCCACGCTACCAGCACTACCAGTTGCCAGGGTACTCACCTAGCTTTTTCTTCCTCAGGTCTCTCTGCTTCATTTTCATCTACCACAAGAAAAAAGAAACACAATAGTTAAGAATAAAATCCCCTGAACACCAACTGGGACAGATATCTTGCCATGCAGATTATTAGGCAACTCTTCAGTTTAAGATTGAGACATTTCAATTGTGAAATCAGTCGAGCAGACCCCCGAGCCCTCACAGCCCTCTGTACTGACAGCTCCACCGCCGGGGCAGGGTTTAGTTTACAGGTTTTGTTATGATTTGAACGTAAAGAAAGTCCCTAAAGTTGTAAAGAAAGTTTATGCGCAAGAGGTTAAGGCTGCTTCAGCACTTCAAGGCCGGAGCCCGGGCAGGGGCCGCCTGTGGGGCGGTAGCGCCATGTGGGGCCTCGGAGGGGCCGTCAGCGCCTCATAGACCGGCGGCCGGGGCAGGGATCCCGCGGGGAGGGGGCCGCGCACAGCCCCGGGCCGGCACCGCCGGAGGGCTGGCCGGGAGGAGGGGACTCAGCAGCCGCGGGGGTGGCGGGACAAGGGAGGGGGGGACCCTTTTAAACGGCGGCCGGGCCAGCCCCGGCTCGGCGGGCAGGTGCGGGCCGCGCTCCGGCCTGGCGAGGCGGCGCACGCCGCGGCCTA